>JANHZT010001953.1:77642-93709 GCA_032468215.1 Stegonotus admiraltiensis | reverse complement strand
GGTAAAATGAGCACCCAGTTTGTGGGGGCAATAAGCTGACTTTGTATAAAATATACAAAAGTATGAAGGCTATTGCTGAACACATT
Source organism: Stegonotus admiraltiensis (assembly GCA_032468215.1). Classification (NCBI taxonomy): domain Eukaryota; kingdom Metazoa; phylum Chordata; class Lepidosauria; order Squamata; family Colubridae; genus Stegonotus; species Stegonotus admiraltiensis. The sequence continues at coordinate 93,623 of JANHZT010001953.1, read as the reverse complement.
GTAAGCCACCCTGAGTCTCCGGAGAAGGGCAGCATATAAATCAAATTTTTTTTAAAAAAGGAGTTTAAGCAAATTTAAGCAGATATGGCTTACTTATATACAAGACATTTCATAGCAAGGTGAATTAGACATTTAGAATACTTTTTGAGGAAAATGGTGAAGAGATTAATTAGAAGTATAAAATGAAATTATTTTAGCAGCTACAGTGTAAGCAATAAACATTCAATATTCAATGTTCACACCTAGCATAAATTCTTAGTACCTAACAGGATAATGGTAGGGGGATGAGAAGGGGAGAATGTGTACCAAAACACACACAAAATTTGTACTTTTTTGTCTTGATATTCAACTGTCTATTTTTGGAACTTATATTATTGTGCAATTTCTGGTTAAACTAATGCAGCAATTATAAAGCAAAACAAAAAAACCCACAAAAAATTCACCTATGTACTGTAGATTATTGTCTCCTTTTCTTAAAAGCAGCTAAGCTCTTGGCAATTGAGAGAAAGTGCTTTCAGAACTGGACATGCATCAACAATTTTATCCTTTTTATCCTAAAGCTCATATGTCTGAAATTAAGTTTTGGGAACTTTTGGCATAATTTCATCTTCCCAGAGGAATTGGTCAGCTATTTTAAGGAATGGATTTTCTCCAAGATCTAAATAAAGTGTTTCCTTTTAAGTCCAAGGCACTTATTTAACAAAATATTCTCTCTACATAAATGAAATTAGGACCAATATACTCTGGAACTGGAGTTTCAGACTAATTCTCATAACATATATTATCCATCAACGGCATTAATTTAGCACTAGGAGCATTATAAGAAGTAATTAACATTATACACAGGACACTCAGAGCTGGAATCCTCTGAATGGTAAGCTGGACAGCCCCTGGTTGAATGCCATTAAGATACCCTGAAATCCTAATTTCTTTCTTTTCCAATAAACAAAGCAAAGGCATTTTTTTAGCTTTTATTCCAAAAAATATGGAAAATACTGCATTCAGGTATTCTCTGATTTTTAAGCCTTGTAAATCTAGGGTGCATTGCCATCATTGTTTTGAAATTTTAAAAGCTTTTACTAGATAAATATTGCTGCTCCACTTGTTAGATGCTGTTTTAAAATGGTTCAGCATTTGATTTACAGAGGAAAGGTTCTGTAAGAAGAAGGAAAAGGAGACAAAAATTTACTTCTAGATCTTGGATGATTCCAAACGCTTCCATATTCTAACAACCCAGCATGAAATATTTCTATTAGGAGATGTATTCATTCTATGAGTTCTGTAACTGGTATCATCAGGCAAAAAACCTTAAAGAATGGATTCCACATCATTCACCATTCAATAAAGAAATGTAGCCATGTCCAAAAAAAAAAAGTTAGACAATGGGAGGAACTCTGCTGAATCAGGCAGAGTTTGATCTACAAAACTTTAGACCTTGTTTCCCACAATGACCAACCAGATATCTATGACAAATCTGCCAGCAATCATCTTATTTTTATTCCCAGCAACTAGTAGTACTAAGCACATTGCCTCAGATAAAATAAAATTGCATCATACCTGCTAATGTTTACTATTTAAACATTCTTACCACTGTGGTTTTTTATTTTATTATTTGTTTATCATATTTATATGGTTGCCCATCTCACGAAAGCGTGACTCAGGGTGGCATACAACAGTGAATTAAAAAGAAAATCCATTCAATGTATAAAAGCAGCCATCAGTAAAAATGAGCTATTTTTACCTTGTGCTATTTTACCTATATCTTGGGCTATTTTAAAAAAGCACAAGAGCAGAAAAGCCACAGGATGTCCCTGATCCCCTGGGATGTCTATCCAGGTTTTGAGGGACTTGAAAAATGTTGAAAGGAATGGAGCTAATCTCATTTCTGGGAGAGGAGATCCTATAATCCAGGTGCAGAGAAACCCTTACCTCCTGGGACCAGCCAAGTGTAATTCCCCAATAGACAAGACTTACAGCATGTCTTCTCTACCAGTTCTGGTGGACAAGCTAGATGGGGAGAGGTGGTCCCTCAGATAACCCAGACACCAGGCCACAAGAGCTTTAAGATCAAAACCAGCACCTTGAATTGGACCCACAAGCACAATGACAATCAATGCTGCTCATAGAGATATAATATGTGCCATTCCAGGGTGCACATAACTGCCTGTGCTGTTACATTTTGTACTGGCTCAAGCTAGAAGTGCAAAACAGGAGGTAACTAGAGTAAGAGTGACAGTGAGTATCGCTCTCCACCTCAGGAACTGCCACAGCTGGCGCACTACATAAAGCTGTGCAAAGGCCTTCTTAGCCGTGACTACTACTTGCTCTTCAAGCAGGAGTCATGAGTTCAGGTTGATACAATATTGCACACTAGATTCTGTCTGGGACAACGGCACCCTATTCAATACCAAGTATGGAATGTTTCTAGAACTGGAAGGTCCCAAAACTCAAAACTATTAGTTTTGCCAGGGTTCAGCTGAAGCCTTTTGTTCCCCCACCAGAGCCTCAGAGCCTCCAGGCTAAGACATTCATAGCAATTCTTAATTCATCAGGTATTGAAAGCCGCAGAATGACACACACACACACACACACCCATCCTGCCTTTGCCAGAGATCATCCAAAAGTGCAACCAATGCCATTTTCATCCCATGTCCAAGTCTGAATCCTTCTGAAAGGGATCCAGATAATCCACTTCATCCAAAATCCTTTGAAGCTATTGTGCAATCCTCTTCTCAATATACCTTCCATCAAAAGGGTTTATCAGATTCTGGACAAAAAATATCCAGTAGAGTGGGGGTCTAGTGAGAGCTTCTTGAGGAGGAGGAGAACCCCATTACTCAAGAAAGAATTAACCATCACCAGAACCCACTCGCATGATAACCCTCAGGCTGCTTTAATAAGCCAGAAGGGGCATGAATCTAAAGAGCAGGTGACTGCTCACAGCCCCTGTCCACTTTCTCCGGTCCAAGCTGTTACACTGGTTAATTGTTCTCATTGTTAGGAAATTTCTCCTTAGTTCTAGGTTGTTTCTCTCCTTGATTAGTTTTCATCCATTATTTCTTGCCCTTCGGGTGCTTTGGAAAATAGGTTGACTCCCTCTTCTTTCTGGCAATCCCTGAGATATTGCAACACTGCTATCAAGTCACACCTAGTCCTTCTTTTCACTAGACTATACATACCCGATTTCTGCAACCGTTCTTCATAGGTTTTAGCCTCCCAGTCCCCTAATCATCTTTGTTGCTCTTCTCTGCCCTTTTTCCCGAGTCTCAACATCTTTTTTATATTGTGGTTACCAAAACTACATCTTCATCCCCACAATGGCAACCACCTTCAGTCCCACAATGGCAGCCCCATCTCCACCCAAGTCCCTCATTTCCCAAGGGATGGTCCCCTGACCATCCCTGGCACCCTGAACCAGTTTAGCTTTACCAGCTCTTGCACCATCAGGATATCCAGAAACTATATTCCCAGTCTATTACAACACATTCACACAGACTAACTAGCAAGGCCCCAGAATCTGGCCCCAGAATGCTTTTAGATAAGATATCTGTCATGGAACTGCACCTTGCCTCTTCAGCTACATAATTTCATGAACAATCCAGAGGCAGCTATTTTGCATTTGTATCACATATTTCCAATTTTTTCCCTTTTTTTTATTAACAGCACTAGAAGCCATCTGTCTGGAAGAAATCTGAAAACATAAGATACTACTTAGTGTTATCAGCCTACTATTTCTTAGAGCAAAGAATTCTAAGCCATATACTGTATAATGACATTGTCAAATTTAAAAAATGATAAGATTATATCCTTCCTCCCTTTTCACTATTGTTGCTATGGTCTACAGTGATGAGCTAGCAATTGTTAAAATAGAAGAACTGAGCAAGAAAATTGGTCTATTCTGAATTAGGTAATGTCCTACCTTTAATTACATATTATTCCCATCAGCTATTGATGAAGCATTTTTCCCCAAGGATCCTTTAAGAATATTTCACGTCCTTGCCATTGCTGTTGTTCTCTTACCGCTCACTGCTTTAAAGCTTTTGCTTTGTACTATAATTTATCTTCTATGTACATATACAAACTATCAAACTATTCACTGCAGATGTTTTATATCCTGCATACATATTTGGAAATTCCTAACTGGGTTTTGAAAAATGAAAAGGTTTTGCTTTAACAGCAAGCCAAAATGAGAAAATAGATAGAAATTCCCCAGTTTAGAGAACAGTAAGCAACTTAGAATTCTGAATTTGTACTCTGACTGAGGCCTGAATATCTTTACATTTTACAACTGCATTTTTTTTCAGTAGCAGCTTACATTCTTTTTTTTCCTCTCGTAAGAACACACATCCTCCAGGTAAACCAGACAGGAAACCTAACTAGAGAGGCAAATTCTATTTTACTGCAAGGCTATGCTAACAAAACCTTGCAAGGTTACAAACTTCCCACTGCCACGTTTACTGGTAACTGCTTGATCAATTATTAGAGCAAGTCTTTCCTAAGTTTCTTTCTCTGACTGTTAAGCCACTGGGGGGTGGGAGCTGCCTCTCTTGTCGGATTGTTTCCTAGGCACCATCTCGTCCCTTCTTTCCCCAAGGCCATTCACACACATTCCTTTACATTGTTACACCTAGAAGCTCTGCACACGCCAACTAACTTAACATTAACCAAAACATACTACCTTAAAACTTTGGGAGGATTTAGAGATGCATTTCTGAATGGCAGTGAAACGCTGAGTTTCTTTGTGATGTTGGTATTTTTGCGGCTAAATGGTTAGGCTTGACTTATATGCCCTGCATTGTTCACAAGCTGTTTAAGTTTGAATACTTTGAATATACTCGCCTAACATGGCTCACTAGATCTATTTATCCCATATCTAAGCTGCAAAAATCAATTTCACTACTAGATGGTAGCAAAAAGTAAGAAAATTCTTTTTGCTGCCATCTAGAAATGAAATGGCTAATTTCCAAACTTAGATATTATATCCCTAGATCAAGTAAAGAACATGAGAAGAATACATTCAAAGCACCTAGCCTTGGACTGGGAAATTCCCTCCTGTTGCTTATCGTATCCCAATGGAAAAGAGAAAAAGGTAGTCATACCCCAGATAACATCACTGTTTTCACATATAGCACATATATTATAAGACAGCTGAGTTAATGATTAGCTGTTAATGATTAGTAGATCAGCAAATCAGATTGGACACTGTTTAGATGTTGGAAGTTAGCACCCACCCCTGTCCTAGAAAAATGAAATATTTCAGGATATACTAAAAAGGCAGAATATTTTCCCTAAAAGAGAAGCAGAAACTCAGCCCCCCACCTTTGTTAATGGGCCATTAAGGTCTGGGCCAGTCTATTCTACAAAGATCTACCTTCTTCAGGCAGAGCCATATTAGGAATTGCCCAAAAATTACATCACCACCCAGCAAGGCTCAACCAAATTGGACTCAAAACACAGCCTACAGAGTTGGCCCTGCATGGCCCCATGGGAGTCTGACAACCAATCAGAATACAAGCTCAAAGACAATGCCCAACAGAGGGCATAAAACCAAGGCACTCTCAGCATCTCAGCCCTTTTTCTGCTCAAGAAATGATTCTGCTCAGGAACTCAAGCCATGCAATCCTGTTCAGGAACTCATGCCATGTGACCCTGTTCATCAATAAACCTTCTTTCCAAGCAACTTCCATGAATCCAGTATCTTCTCCCTACTTGGAACTGAACCCAGATGGACATTTCTTCCAACAATGTCAAAGCAATGTTAACCATTAACTTACACTAGGGTAAAATACTTAAGATAACCTGGCTATGGCTAATCATGTCCACCACCCCATTCACTGAGGGACAACATTGAAGCAAGACAAATATAGCGATAATTTCCATCTACCCCAACCGCTAAATTTAAAATAACTTCTATTAGTGTAGTAATTCAGGCATCAGGCTAGAAACCACAAGTCTCCTCGCCAAGAAAGTTGCAGGCACTTGTCAGGCAATCACCAGGTGCCAACACACACTAGAAGGCACATACTATTTCGCAGTCATGCTAGATGCAATGCAGTGGGGCACAATGGTAAAATATATCTACAAGATCTACAACTGAAAAGAAGTAACATTAGATCTTTGAACACTAATAAGAATAAGAAACTTGCTTTTCAAAACATGTATTTGGGGAATATCGAGGTTATAGGCCAGAAAAGAAACTTGGGGAGAAAAAAACAATTCTGAAGAAAGCAATGGCAAATCACTTCCATACTACTACAAACAAATCTACTTGGATGTATCCATGAAGTCACCAGGAGCTGATCTTTAACTCAAGGCTGCATGAGAAAACATGTACCATAAAATCAAAATAAAATTCAGATCATTTAAATACCAATAAATAAGCCTATACACGCATAGGTACAAACGCACACATGCACTAACTGCAGGGGGTTTCCAGAAAGGTGCTTCCCCTTGATATCTTTCATCCCAACTAATTTTCATTTCTTGTTCTTTGCATAACAGTTGTTCTCAGGTTACAAATAAATCACCTAAGACAGTGAAAACAATGAAGCAATGTTAGCTATCTAAATGGGAAAGAAAAGCAAACCAAATAACACAATTGTTCTCAGCAGGATTCTGTTTTGAATTTCATTTCAAGCTTTGAATTTCAAAGCTTCCGTGTTTGCAACAGAAAATGAAGGACCTGCGTATTTAAAAAGGAGCATACTGAAAACTCTAAATTTGGAGCTTATTAGAAACTAATAAGGATCATCTGATAACCAAAACTGATTTCCATCTCTTATAGTAATATAAAACTTTTGGATCATTAATTCCAGGCCATAGGAAAACAGTAATTCCATCAATTAAAACACCCTGAAATTTAATTCAACTCCTGGTGACCACATCCATTATGGAAGTGAATACCACTATCAAGCATGGTTTTAACTTCCCCATCAAGCTAACGGGCATGGAATTCCCAGGAAGTTCCCCACCCAAGTACTAACCAAGGTGAAACCAACTTAGTTTCTGAGATCAGCTAACATCAGCTAGGTAATGTCAATAAGTGTAACAAAAATGGTTTCTTACATCTAGCCAAATACAGAGATAAATACATTTATTCATAAAATAGGATCCAATGACAGAATGAGATCTGCTAATGAGAGTCAAGACTCCCCCCGCCCAAACCTATGCTATATTGATTAGTTTGATAGGGGTTTGCAATAAATTCACTCAATGCCCAGATTGTAAGGATGGAGCAACGTAATTCAGAATAGAATTTAGAATTAAATCCACCTTTATGGAGGTGAATTTGAAGCATTCTGTTTTGAACTACCATAAAGTTCCAATGTTGTCAGTATGAAGACTGAGGAAAAAGGCTCAAGGTTGACTCAGCCTTCCAGCCTTCCGAGGTAGGTAAAATGAGGACCCAGATTGTTGGGGGCAATATGCTAATGCTAAAAAATGCAATATGCTATCTGCTAACTTTGTAAACCGCTTAGAGAGGGCTGTAAAGCACTATGAAGCGGTATAGAAGTCTAACTAACTAATAAATAAATAAATAAAAAGGTTAATTCTACCATTTATTTTAAGCAATAGTCAGGCAGCCTTGTATCCTAAATACTAGTTTAATATAATTTATAATGTACATTTCCACACAAATTATTTTATGGAATTGTCTTTTCTTAATCCTAAGAAACTTACCAAGCTTCATCCCAACATAAAAATATAACTGTCATATGAATTCCACCCCACTCTCATAAAAATGAAGCAGTTATTGATATTCTTAATTTTCCCCAAATACTATTTCCTTATTCCCATTTTAGATCCAACCATCAAAACATTTCTGGAGGTCCAAATCAGGCTTCTGAGTTGGAGAAGGTGACTATTTAAAACAGAGTATCTGTTTTGTAAGTTCCATCACCAGTGGAACCAACCTAATGGTATTTTGAGTTCCTAAGCACATTTGGAAGGTATTAACTTGATTTAGGGTAAAGTAAATGGAGGGGAGGGGAGGGGAGGGAAGGGAAAGGAAGGGAAAGGAAAGGAAGGCAAGGGAAGAGGAAAATGTTAATAATGAGAGTAAAGGAGAAAAGAGCAGACCTCAGATATCAACAGCTTGTAAGCTTAAATAAATTTCTTGGATAGCTACATGTCTCCACAGAGGAGCTTCCTAACTGACTATATGTAAGTTGAAACTAGAACTTAAAACTATTTTATTAAAAGCAATTTTAAAGCAGACAAGAAAAAAAAATTGGCATGTGAAATGTAGCTCTTCCCAACTACATTTTAGCATGTTTACTTTCTATATAAGTATTTGAGGTTGCTTTTTTTAAAATAAAAGGATATGCAGAATGTGTACGCAGTATTTCTGTCAAGACATCTGGTAAGCTGCAATTTGAGTTGTTAAGCCACTTACTTTTTATTTGCAAAATAAAATCTTTTTTGCCTTTTTTTTGGCAAATAAAAAGAATTCACTAAATTGTAATTATGTCCATTGGAGCATTACATCAGTTTCTGAACTCCAGAAGAAGGTTTTAAGGAGACAACATATCTCACTCCTATTTTGCTGGTTGACTTTTAAAGAAGATGCTTCATAAAATAAGCTTAGCTTAGATAATCCAGTTATTCGTTTACTTCAAGATTCTTATCCTGTCACAAATGTTCCTTGAATTAGAAAGTACCAAGGACCCCCTACTCCAGGAGTCAGCAACCTGCAGCTCTGGAGCTGCATGTGGCTCTTTCATCCCCCTGCTGCGGCTCCTTGTCACCAGTCACCTCCACAATTGATAGGGTTTTCAGTTAGAACAGGTAGAGGAAAAAGGATGCCGCGCTAGGAGGAGACTCTTGGGGGGGTGGGAACCAGACCTCCAGTCAGCATAGGAAAAAGGACAACGTGCTAGAAGGACAACGTGCTAGGAGGAGACTCTATGGTGGGGGAACTGGACTTCCGGTCAGCTCCAGAACTGAACGGGGGACTTCCAGTTAGGACCTTTGTGGCTCTTTGAGTGTTTAAGGTTGCCGACCCCTGCCCTACTCACAAAGCTTGCATTTATGCCTTTAGAGAAGCTTACATGGAAGCTTTCTGCATTGTTTGACAAGAAGCAATGTCTACAAACTACTTTCATATGCTTTTATATGGTAGTGATAATAATGATACTAACAGTATCAAAGGATCATAAATGATACTAATATTGTCAAAGGATTTGATAGTAACCCTGTGTAACCCTGCCACATATTGAAATGCACTCAAGAGCAGTTTTGTAAAGAACAGGCACAGGATATATGCAATGAACAGAACATTAATTTACTCACTGTTTATAGAATCTACTCTCTTAGTTAAAAAAATTGCCACTTCCACTCTGTGGTAAGTCAATGTGCCATTTACTTTTAATTGGTGGCTCAAACTGAGGCAGAAGGAAACTTATACTACAGGAACAGATTCTACCTCAAGGTGTATCATAGTTATTAACCTTCTGTAACCCATTTCTCTCCAAATGTTGTGGAACTGTAAACCCCCAAATTTTGATCGTATATAAAGATCCTGCATTCCTATGGAAGAAAAGAGAAGAGGGCATCAGGTGGATGGACTCTGTTACAATGGCAATAAGTACATTGTTTGAAGACCTGAAAGACCAGGTTATGGACAGATCGTCATGGAAGAAATCTATATATGTGGTTGCTCAGAATCAGTAATGACTTGATGGCACATTATCATCATCCTACATTTCCAAGTGCCTTATGTACCTCATATTTGGATCCAGTGATTCAGACGATCAAGTTATCATTTAATGTTGCTTTGGCATTTCTGTCTGATGAGCCGTTTTTATGGCATTTTCTTCTACCCTAACTGACCATCACAAAATTCCCATAAGCGTATTGGTGTTTGTGGTAAATACTTCTTTGTGGTACATCATTTAGCCATGACATATTCAAAAGCTCTTTTTTTTAAAGTTCCACAAAAGGGAATAGATAATTATGGCTGTATTTCAGAAAAGTATTTTAACATTTTGCTATTGTGAGGCAAATCAGCTTTTTTCGCATTGATTTAGTAAGATTTAGGAGTAAATCTTACTCAGTATTACTGGAACCCAACCTCTTTTCAAATGAGACTCCTTGCCTCACTTCTCTTAAGGAAAAGATTGTTTTTCTACTGTCCTATCTAACAGCAGGTTTGCAGTAATTATAGGCCACAAAACCAAACTGTTAGAAGTACTGTGACAGCTGGCCTCCTCTATTTGGATAAATGCTGTGGTTCCATAAGGATAAACACTATTATCTGAAAAAGTCTTCAAGTGAACAGACATCCCCATAGCAATAAAAATATGTACAGCCCATAGATAAGGCTCCTGTATTTGGGTTGCAAACATCCAAATTACAACTTGACATGAAATATTGATACTAGTTTCCCTTTGATGCCATCTGGATTTTTGTAGGTCAAATATCACACGCCTAACATGCATCAAACGACAGCCAAGCATGCTTGGAGTCCTTGTGGCTACTAGAGTGCATTATCCATAATACACCGTCATGCCTGGTGAGGAATGATGCCGTTGTGGCTCTTTTTTCGTTATTTACCATACCAGATTGCATATACGCCCATCAGCAGATAAGTGAACCTCAACTTATCCAAAATATGAAAAATGCTCCGCTCGTAGATAAGCCAACTTGCATTTTTCTTAATATTTGGATTCAAGGGTCAGTTTATCCTTGAATATATATTTAGGAAAATATAGATACTTTTAAAAAAGTGTAGGCATATATACTCACAGATAAGCCTATCCCTGGATAAGCTGAACTGGATTTTTGGGTGTATTTTGGTATCCTATCCCTGTGATATGTGAACTGTCAAATTTGCATCAGGTTAGCACAGGCAATTCACACTTTAATCTTTCCAACTCAGCTAACAGATAACAAATTACATGCCAATGTATCCTTCCAGAAATTATATAAAATCTGTGATCTTTATATTAGAATGTTTTGAAAGATTACTTTGATACGTTTAGAATTAGTACCAATTTACTCTGCATTTTTGCAAATATTTTTTTTCAATTAGATTGAAAGGGAGCTGCTTATTATTCACTTTTTCACTGTCAAAATTTTCATTTGTAGATAGTTACCTTCAAATAGTAGGTAGCTGAATCTGTATATGTACTGTGTGTATAAGGGAGGGGGGAGGGGCATAGGAGAGAGAAAGGGAGAGAGAATATGAACATGTGAGATACAAACACTTTTTAAATTAGAAAATTATCATTCCAGTGGTCTGTAGCCTCCCTGGCACCCTATCATCCTAGCTCAGTTCTAAGGGAAGATATCATGGGGTCACTGTTTTGTTTTGTTTTTTCAAATCAAACAATGGGTTCAGGGAAGGCTGTGACATGTGCCCTTCTTCCACTGTCTCCTGGAGTTTGCCCAAATTCATATTTATTGTGATGGCACTATTGTAATCATCTCATCCTCTGCCATACCTTTCTTCTGATTTTATGTACCTTTAGATAAACTCACTAGAAATGAACACCAATTAGATATGCAGATTATTACACTGTAGGAATGTGATTTACCAGTTCCAGATCAAAATGTTATTATCAGCTTTTGCTTATGGAAAGTTCAAGGCACCAGGACTAAAAGTAATAATCTTGTTTTATATTCTTTCATACATAGACAGAAAACTAATATTTGTTGTACAACTAAGTTTTGATTATAAATTTAGAACAGTTTACTCATGAGCAATATCATATGGGCAGAATAAGCACTGTTTCACTTTGAGTGAACATGCTTCGTAATATCAATACCAAGTTAAACTTACTCAAAAGTGGATAAAATTACAGGTGAGATAAGATACTAGCATCTGAACATAGGCTAAGGTAATTTATAAACAGTCTTACCAGATTTGTCCAAAAGAAAGTTATTTATTTTTAACTTCTACGATGCACCATAGACATATACCTAAGATAAGTCATTACATTTAAAACACGTTTCATTCAACTATCCAAGTTCAGCTTAGTGTCGGCTAGATTGTTCAGCTTTAGCTCCCTTGAATCTTAACCATAGCCACAGACAATTTAAAATGCCTGTACGATCTTATTTATTAAGCCATTTGACGCAGTGTTATTTTAAGAACATATATCATACATTCACATTCTATTTTACGGTACGTGATTCTTTTTTTCTTTTTTCTTTTTTGTAAAGTCAGGTCTTAAACACTTTGTTTACCACTTCCTTTACTCTGCCCTACCAAACACATCCATAAAGAAAAGTGTAAAAACCTCAAAAACAGGTTACATACCAGCCCAGTGAAAAACAGTCTCCTAGCTTTAAATTGTTGAGAACTAAGCATTTTCAATATCTAATATCTATTATCAGTTACCAATTCAAACAGTTATCAATTCTCCCCAAAATAAAATTGTTTCCTCCTATCTATTTGTAAACCTGTTAGAACGCCTAAGTGTCAAAGTGCATCTGCATTTGTGTATTATTTTTGCATTTGTTGCAATTGTTAATGTACTTGCATCAGCCTTATCAAAATATTGACAATAAAAACATTTCTCAATTTCAAGTGGTTTCTTTCCATATATATTATCCACTTAAAAGAGTTTTACAATTTCCATATGATATAGAGGTGCCAGTTTCTACTCCATCCCCACCACCATCACATATACATAGTGTAATGTTTTAGTATTTTAAATTCCTATTTTAATGGAGAAAAGTGAGCACAGATTATCAAAGCACTTCTCAGAAACTGTTGTGAAATCAGGAATATGCCTGCAACGAAAATGAAGGTTTTTTTTTTAAAAAAATAACCATTTCTATTAGGATTGGGAATGTAAGAAGGATAGCATTCTTTGGAAAAGTAATTTTACTAAGGAAAAAAAAGGCACTTTTAGAGCTTGACTTTTAAAATTTTAAAAATTGGCACATTCTGCAATGTCACTAAAAATCTACTCTATACTGGGAAATATGGCGCTATTTAAGTTAATGTGTTCAGCAAGTTAATGTTCAGAATTCAGATAAAGTAAAAAATCAAAATATAAAATATACTACAGTAATAAGACCATATGTTGTAAACAGAGTAGATTAAGTAAAAGAAATATAAATACTTCTGTGTTACCCCTACAATTTACCCCAATCAGATCACATATACAATTATCAATTCTACTATCGGTAAAAGGCTGTATTATGTAACTTTTGGATAAAGGGTTGTATTATACAATTTTGGGATTCTGGCTGTGCATGAAATATGTTGTTTTAATTTAAGGACCACAATAGGCAAAAAAGGAAAATATGTTAAGATACACAACATCCTTAAACTTCTATTACCCTATGTTTTGCACATCACTTTTATATCTTTTAAATCATCACATTTATATGATAAACCATCCAACCAAGGTGATCGACATAAGTTATCAACTCTCCAAAAGTAAAATGAATAGTGGCTTACTCTGAATTATGCTATCCTGCCTCCATAAAGAAAGATCTTCGCCTTCCACATTCTGAAAATGAACTTGATGCTGGCAAAGGCAAGTTTACTACAATCACACAATCATATCCCCACTAAAATAAGCTGAAATGTTTATGAAGTTGAATCAGTTGTCTTTGCATTTAGCAGTTATTAAAAAGGAGAGAAACATAGTAACGTGAGGCTGCTCTTCAACGTTTGTGCATAAAATAAAATAGAAATTAAGTTGCTGATAATAGATTTTAAAAAATACTAGACAACTTATGACCTCTTGGGACATTCTTTGAGAAAAAGGTAGTGCAGTGTGATGTGACCAGAATTAACATTATTTTTTTTCTGAATGGTACTGCTATTACTTTGCCAGGAGGTCAAAAAAACCAGTGGGAGCAGAAGCAATTTCCCATTTTCTGCCAGCTTTCCCATTTACTTTGCTTGTGAGAAGCTGGCAGGAAGCATTGGAAATCACAATCACATGACTGCATCTGACTGTGGCAGCACTGCAGCAGCCACAACTTTGCCGACACAACTGGTCTAAAGATCTTTGACATTTCAATTCCACTAATGGAATGGGTCTCGGATTTTGTACACACTCTTTAAGTTAGCTGCTTGAGGTACAATGGTTCAAACTGCTGCACGATGATGCACCATTTTGGCTAACTGAAGGTTACAAGCAGACAAATAGAGGGAGTTTTAGTAGTACATTGATGCAGTGATTCCACTACACTCTGTTCTTCTAAGCAGAGAAGCACAAATGTTAAGAGGGTTAAACTGGAAGATAATGCAGAGTTATACTGTGAAAGGCTGGCGTGTGACAGCTGGGGAAAGCTCCGTGACAGCAGCTGCTCATGTTATATAGTAAATCACAAAGAAGCTCATTTCTACCTTATTTCAGGCAACAGCAATTTATTCAGCTCACTTTTCCAAGCAATTGGCTAAGATTAAGTTCTTCAAGGAGTTCAGCATGTAAACTGTTCTGTCCTCATCCTCATCTTTCCACTGAAATAACTAACCTTATCTTACCCATGTTTAATGTAGCATTTCTTTTTCATATATCCAAACTAGGGCATACTTGACCATTATTGATCTTTTGTTTGCAAGCGGAAAAGATTAATTACATCCAGAATAAAAAAAAAATTGTATTTCCTCATCAGTCAATACTCCATTTACAATTCCTAATGAGAATAAATCATTGAAACGACATTAAAAAAAAGAGACAACACTCCAAGCAAGTTAATATATCATAATATCTGAGTGTTTTGGCTCTTACCATTCTGACTGGTGACAGTGTTTGTGTGCATACTTGGAGAATGGTCTTGCTCCTGATTAACGCTGAACCAACTGTAAACACCACTGTTTGCCACTGAAACAATCCTTTAACTGTGTCTCCCCGCTACTGTGACTTAATCAAGCTAACAACAAACACACCTAGATCTATTCCATCACAGGGGGACTTTGATTCAGGATAGCCAATATAAGTTGAAAACAAAGGAGAGCAGTATTATGAGCACAGCAGCATAATAAACTAAAACAAAGCAGTAGTTTAAGTTTGAAATAGTGCAAGAAGTCATACACTGAAAACACTTCATCTATCTCCGCACTGAGTAAGAGATATGGCAAACAGTCCTTGCACTGTTCAAGAGACTGTAACATGGATCTAACACTACTTAATTTTAGACACTCCTAAGAACTCTTTGCACAATCAGTTCATTCTTTCCCTGCCGAAAAGATGATAGCAAGTCTCCTTCCCACCCAGCCTCACCCCCCAGTACTTCAGAATAGAACTGGGGCTGGTTTATATAATAGCAATAACTTTATTTAGCCTTTAAAAGACCTCATTTTATTGCTAAAATTAAATGAATGTTTTACTGTGTTTCTATGTCAATTATGAAGGGTTTTGTGCGGAGACAATGAATGGATTGTGGAAATAGTTGGCATAATTAAGAAGCCTGTTAACACACTAACTTTGATCTAGAATTCTCTGCCACTGTCATGAAGCTACTGTTCAGGCCTGGCTAAATTATCACACATTTTCCCATATTTTTAATTGCTACTGAGCAATTCAATTTCTTTTTTAATATAATTTCATTAAAACTTTTATGAAAGAAAATAAAAAAGAACAAAAATTAATGGAAAGCAAGAAAAAATGGAAAGGACCCAGAAGCAAAGAAAATAAAAAGACGTAGCTTCCAATTTTCTTCACAGCAGTTATAAATACAATAATAAATTTACCTCTTGCTCTTGTAGTATTACTAAGGTTTTTTTTATAGTCTATTCTATCTAATCATCAAAATCATAAATCATAAGCTCATTTTTTCCCCTGCTTCATGTAAAAAGTCCCTGAGGGTTTTCGAGTCAGCAATAGATGTAGATAAATTCTTTTGCTTAATCAACTAAGTCAGCTTATTTATTTATTTATTTATTTATTTATTTATTTATTTATTCAATTTGTATACCGCCCTTCTCCAATAAGGTCTCAGGGCGGTGAACAGCCAACGTAAAAAACCCCTACAAAAATTAAAAACCAATTAAAAATATTAAACAGTTTGGCC
>JANHZT010001952.1:179695-194423 GCA_032468215.1 Stegonotus admiraltiensis | reverse complement strand
TATGTATGTATGTATGTATGTATGTATGTATGTATGTATGTATTTATTTATTCAGTTAGTGTGTCAAACATGTACGAGATAACATATATAAGTATAAACATGGATATGAACATAGGAAATGGGGATGAATAAATGGGGACAGTAGGACAGGGACGGTAGGCATGCTTTACAGACCTCTTAGGAATGGGGTGAGGTCCACAGTAGACAGTATATAAAGCACCTCTCTTTGAATCAACCAATTAGCTGAATTTTTTCCCATGCTTGCATGGCTGTTTTGTAAACTGAACTGAACTACTGAATGTAGCCATTCACCTTTGCTGGGGGAAAAGTGGAATAAAATGAGATTTCAGAGGAGCTTATAGTCCTATAATTGTAAAAAAAAAAAAAGTCATATTTATTGTTTCAGAGAAGTGCTTCATGGACGCATATACCTTGTAAAAAACTTTTTTTCTTAATGTTTGCAGAACACTAATTGCCAGCCAGAAAAGAAGTCCCTTAGAACATACTTAGGCAGAGAGGGGAAAACAATCTTTTGGTGAAAAGGTTCTTTACAGTTTGTTACAAGAGTCAACAGAATGAATTGGAACAATATATGTGGATGTGATAATTTTGTGTGTCCTTCCATTTCTGTGATGTAGCTGTTACAAAACTTATTCTAGAGCAGTGGCTCTCAAAGTATAGTCTGGGGACTGTTTCAAGGGGTCCACAAAGTCAAATATTTTAACATATCTCAGTTTTAATTTCTAACACACAGCATATTGATAGATATAATCAAAGCTCTTTGAGGTTCTCAATCATTTTTAAGAATGTAAAGCTGTCTGAGACCAAAATATTTGGAGACCACTACATTATAGAGTTTTCATTGCCATTTCATCAAACCCAGGCTGTTCATTTTTCACAATAGAGGAAACATGCTTTCTGCTGACATGAGTTCTATTCCTGATCAATAAATTCCAAAATCAGTCACCAGTACCGATGCTAGTATTCCATATCCACATAATAATTACTGAGCTGCCACATTTTGCACTAGTTGCAGTCTTTGTGTCATCAATAACAGTAGTTCTGTGTTCTGTTTTCTAATATTTTGTGTGGTGTTTGTGTTTTGTATGTCTACGTGTCAACAAATACATACACACATACTGTATATACAAGAACAAAGCTAAGTAAAAATATAAGTTAAAATAATTTCAACTGCAAGTGTATGATTTCATAAATCTTCATAATTGTTTTTGCTATGGTTTTTGAATATTGCTGTGCCAACCATATTTAATCTCTTTCTCAATTTTCTCTCAAAATATATCAATCTATTCGTTCCTCTACACAAAAATATAGCTTGCTTGTTTTTGGACTGACTGAATATTCTACACCTATGTAAGAACTGGGAACTATGGAATGATACAACATTCAATGTATTAAAAATATATTTCTCCATATGCAGTTTAGAAAAATTGTTTTGGTAGATAAGTTAGTAAGATGAGTAAACCTGTATGGTGATGATGATGGTCTTCCTGGATGGACAAGCTTGTGTGAATATGTTTGTGCTCTTGTTATCCACATGAATGAATTATTATTTTAATAATTTATGTCTCTAAGACCTAGAAATGGCACTTCCAAAATTGATATTGCCAATTATATTTGGAATATGAGTGTAATACTTCAAATACCTTCATACCTAGTTGACTTTTATTTTTTTGCTTTAAAGGTTCTTTATAAACATTAAATTCACTATGAGGTAAATTTTGCAACATGATTGATAATGTATTTAATAATCAGAACTCACGAAGATTCTCAAATTTTCAGTGTGGGTGTGTTTGAGAAAGAGCCAAATACGTTGATCATCCTTGTATATAGGCTAATGTACACATATAAACATTGACATGTACACATAAATGCACATAAATTGTGCAGCTGTTTAGATTCAAAGGAGAAATGGGGTTTTTTTTGAGTGTTCAGGATGCTTACCTAACACCAGTTGGCAACTTCTTTAAGTTACTGCTCTTTTGCTCACATTGTGCAGCTGCCCTGCCCTATCTCAGGAAAGACATTAATAATTAAGTGACAGATGCTACATTTATGTCCTCTGCACTCCAAAACTGTTCAAAGCCAAAGCACTGCATGGTGTTTGTGTGTGTGTGTGTGTGTGAGAGAGAGAGAGAGAGAGACCGGGGGGGGGAGAGGGAGAGAGAGAGAGAGAGAGAGGGAGAGAGAGAGAGAGAGAGAGAATATGAATACATTCCATCAACAGGAGTTTTTTCCTTGCTCATCTGTGAAGGTATGTCACATGCCAGGTACATAGCCAGCGTGATGCACCGTATAGGAATGAAAAGAACATACATGTTTATTTTATTTATTCGATTTTGATGCTGCCTGACTTCAAGCAACTCTTTCTTTATTGCCATCTGTAATTCCTCATACTTTGATTCAGATTTACCTTGTGATAGAAGCTTAGTAACTTCTGATTGCCAAAATAATTGATTAAAATCATATATGGTATTTTCAGATCTTTATTTTTTTAATATTCAGTATAGAAACAAAACAAAAATATCAATTTGTGTATTACAAGGATCTCTTTAAGATTGAAAAATTCCCATCATGTAGGAAGTATCTAGATAGTGAATATACCTAATTTGTTTAATGTGTATAGCTAGTGTAATTTTAATGGGATCTGTTATGTTTGTTTTAGGGTCGACCCTATTCCATACGACACCCCGAAACCAGCAGGCCACACACGGTTTGTCTGCATCTCAGATACACACTCCAGAACAGATGGAGTCCAGATGCCTTATGGGGACATCTTGCTTCATACAGGCGATTTTACCGAGTTGGGACTACCCTCTGAGGTCAAGAAGTTTAATGATTGGTTAGGTAAGAAATCACTGCATTTTGATGACCCAAATTAACCTTTGCTTTCCAAGTGTCACTTACAACCTCCTAATTGTGTTGGAGCTTTGAAAAGCATTCACCTTACAACCTTGTCATCTTGTTATATACCCCGTGCAACCAAAATATGATTCTGTTAATTAACGTGGATTTATATGCCTGATATTGTATTTTCACCAACATAACCTTTGCCTTTTGGCATCCCATGATGACAAAGGCTGAATAATTACCTGACCTAAAGCATACCTGAGTTTTAGACCTTTGCAAAGAAGGAATAATAAAAAATATAAAAGCTTTTTCTACTGTACTCAGTACTAAATATGGTTTGAAAAGGACTGAACATCAGAATAACACTAGGAGAGGGATATATGTTTTAGATAAAGGGATACAGGCATAATAATAACTTAATAACTGAAGGCTCTTCTTTATATAGTCTTAAAAGAGCAAGGTATTTGTTCCAGGGCTGAATTTTATTAAGCATTTCCTAATAGCCTATTAGTGGGCCATTAATAAGTTCATATAAGGATTCAACAAGTAACACAAGAGACAGAAAAACAGGCATATGTATCACTGGCCTGCCTAAAATTTGAAGGCTGTGGTATAGAGTTAGAAAACTTGGGGAAGTTATCTAGAAAGGGAAGAACTGAATAGCACAAAGATTAAAATGGAAATATGGCTCTAGGAAAAATAATTGGTCTTCTAAATATTCTTGTGTAAATAAAATTGCATAATTATATAAAACTTCTTTTAGAGCATATCTATGACATTTTTTACATAGACCTCCTGTACTTATGATACGTGATGATAAAAACAAAAATAAATGTATGTTGTATTTGTTACAATGCAGTCCTGTCCTTTTGTACCCCAACATCAGTTGAAAGGATTCAGATGTGAGATTTGTGGTCATGATGTCACAATGCACATTTCATCACTCGTCCTCCCTGGGAGGTGCTCCTCTACAATGCTCCTCTACAATTTTGTATAGGGACCATGCTTCTAAAGACCTGTAATGACATTTTTCAGATTATCTTGGAAAGCCCTTAGTGAAATAAATGATTATTCATCAAAGAATTGTTGCGGTTTTTTGTACGGAAAAAAAGAAATCTATTTGGATGAATGGTTTGAACTTTTCAGAATCCATTCCAATTTATGTGTTTAAAGCAATTTGATCCTGAATTGTCTCTGCGGTTCATTGCAGTAAGACATTGTTACTCTTCACAGCTGCAGGCTGAAAAAAGTAATTAATCTTCCCATCATCTCCAAAACTCTTCAAAGCAGGAGTAAGCTTCTGTGCTGCTGCTTCTCAGATTCATGGGCTATATTTAGTCTGATTCATATCAAGCCGTATCTCTCTGGCAAATAACCATGTTTACTAAAGTATTTATAACTCATGTTTTGATCTAAAAAGTTTACAGTGTGGCTTTGTAAATCATTTAAAATCCACCACAAAATAAATTAGGTAAATAGTAGTCTGCAAGAAGTTAGCAGAGAACGTGTCCATCTTGCAAAAAGCACCAAACAAAACAAGCAGAATTATGAATGAATAGAAGAACTATTAATGAAAAGAAGGACTGCGGTAACACAATAGCAGTGTTCCAATATCTAAGGAACTGTCACAAAGAAGAGGGGGTAAAGCTATTCTCTGAAGCACCTGAAGGCAAAACAAGAAGCAATCGATGGAAACTAATCAAGGAGAAAACCATCCTTGAACTAAGGAGGAATTTCCTCACAATTAGAAGAATTAATCAGTGGAATGGCTTGCCTTCAGCAGTTTTGGGTACTCCATCACTGGAGGTTTTAAAGAAGAGATTGGACAATCCTTTTTCTGAAATGATACAGGGTCATGTTTGAGCAGGGGTCTGGATTAAAAGACCTCCAAGGTCCTTCCAACTCTTATTCTGTTAACTGCAGCTGATGAATGAATTGTAGAAGATTGAGCAAGGACAGCTTCAAGAAGTTGGTTCCTTCAAACAATATGTGTATTTGGAGGTCCCAACAATCCTTCTGAACAAGAATTATTTTAGTTCATGCCTAAAAACAGCAGGAAAGGCAAATCTCTTCCCAAATCACTGAAATCCAACAAAGCTGAAGTTTGAAGATCAGAGTCAGCATTCATATGAATTTTGGAAACTAACTGGAAGCCAGTTTGTCCTAGGTTGACATCATAGAGTCTACTATGGTCAGAATTATGACCTTTGGATTCTGCTTTAGTAATCTAATCCAGATCTCCAACCCATCTTTTCCAACCTGGTGCTATCTGGGTGAGTTGAACTCCAATTCTTATAGTTTCCTTTTGCAGATGAGCTCATCTTTACAAAGTTGGTTGGCAGGGGTGCTTCTTAAGATAAGACCTACAATGAAAGATGCAATTTATAGCTAGCTTTCCTTGTTGATAAAGAATTTCTACCCACCTTCCAAGGCAATCACAAATCCATTCATGGTAGTTCATCCCATTTGAAGTTGCTCTACATTTTTAGCTGAAATTTGCTTTTGCTGCAATTTTCAATATTGATTCTAATTTTGTCCTCTGGAACAAGCAGAAACCAATTTACTCAGCAGTCCCAAAGGTGCTTTTTCAAGAGGCAATTGGTCTTTCTGGTTTTTCTTTGAAGACGTTTCGCTTCTCATCCAAGAAGCTTCTTCAGCTCTGACTAATCACCCTTCCCCACCATCCAGTCATCTTGAAAAATCATCACCATCACCACCATTGCCATCTTGAAAAAGTACCTTTGCGACAACCATGACCTGGATGACTGAGAATCTCCATAGAAATTTACTCAGTAGTTTTCATTATAGGTCCCCCCCCACATTGTTTTAAGACTTCTGGCATTTTCTCCTTTATTTTCTCTTTTCTCCATAGTCTTATGTTCTGGCAGCAAGAGGTAGAATTTTGAATTAATAGGTGTGCATCTGAAATGCCTGTCCAAGAGGACTGAGTTGATTGAATTGTTTAAGACTTCATCTTCACCGTAGTCAACTTTTATTTTTCCCACTTCTTTATCTAACCTTATTTTTTTGCATTTGGCCTTGTGGTTTCTTTTATGCAGTAACTATCAGCTAACTCATCTGTGTGTGTATGTGTGTGTGCGTGCGGGCGCGTGCACATTTGCTCCTTGACTGATAAATTTTTATTATTGGTTTTTCATGAAAGTCATCTGGGCTTGTACACTGCCTGACCTTTGTGGTCACTTAGTGATTACACACGCCTGCTGGGGTAATTTATTCACTTTGTTTTGGTGTGAACATATCCCAGGGGTCTTGTAACTGCTGTAATCACTTGACCCCAGTGACTGTTAAATGCTTTAAACACAGTTATTTTAAATTTATAATTGTTTTCATTAAAAATCCCTTATAGTAACTTAACCGACCTTGCAATAAACCCACCACTATAGACTGAGTCAAGAACAAAAATTTTGCGATGGCTAGTGTACAATGCACATGCATCCTCATTGCACTCAGTTGTGTATAGAAGCAGCAAGACTCTTAACTGCAGTATTGCATTTGGGTATAATTGTTGCAGATATTAGCTGTTTGGAAGTGCTTATACTACTTGCAGTTTGAAATTATCTGAAATGTAAAGATTGTTAACATAAATTACAAGGGACTTTGAAAGGTTAAAATGTTATTTAATTTCAAAGACCAGATGCTGAGGTCCTTTATTAACTCCAAAATACGATAAAAGTATTTTTTGTACAATTAGCTTCCCATAGTTATCTGTACCAGGGTTATCTCTAACCTATAGTTACCTATAGTTAACATGTAATTAAATAATAAAATAAAATCATTGTTATTGGGCAGATATCTCAGTGTAAAATGGATCATTTCTGCAACAAATGTTTATATCACAACTTGATTCAGTTTTCCCCCCCTGAATTGCATGTTTGCTTACTTATTTATTAAATTTACAGTATGCCCATCTCACTATCCAAAGTGACTCTCTTCACTTTTTCTTTGCTACCACATTGTTTGAGGATTGGCCAAAGTAGTATTTAATCTACAAGTAATATCTTCTAAAACCTCACAGCTCCTCTCTTAGATTGTATCCAACTCGGTTCATTTTGCACAAATACTCCTGCTGAAAATAAATATTGCTGTTGCTTGAGCTAGTCCTGAATTTTTTAGATTATTACTTTCACTGCATGGGGTATTACTTGAAGTCATTTAGATTCAAACCCAAGTACTTTTGCAGGACAGCTGCTTTGTGTAACTTAACAAAGAGAATGAATATGCAAAATGAAAGTACCGTACAGGTGTTTCTCTTAGGGTAGTGCAGTAAACGTAAACACTTCCTCAAGCCAACGTGATTACAGATGTTTGCATAAAAACGCCCCTAGTTTTCTCAGCAATACAGAAGTAAGTTCTACATGCCTACTTAGAGTTGCTCAAATAACAGGAAGTTTATGCAGTTACATTTTCAATTGGGGCAATACTGAATCAAGAATCAAGTTGGTTTTCATTTTTAATTTTAGCCTTAAATTTGAAATTTAGCTATATTAAGAATTATCTTTTATTTTCTTTGCCATAATCTGGGCATACTGTAATTGTATTATAAAGATTTATATGAATTCTAATAGATATGTGTAAACCTTTTATAAAGACTTGTAAAACTTGAGTAAATTAAGTATAATGCTGTTGAGCTTTTTGGGTGTCTGTGTGTGACAGATTTTATTTATTAAATTAACTATTACTACCCTTTTGACTAAACTGTTCACCTTCCATGTTTGTTTTAGGAGAAATGTGTTGATGTAAACAAAGGACAAACCAACTCTCAAAATATATTTTAATTGGGCACCCAAAAAATCAGGCTTGGTTGAATCTTTTTACTAATCTAAAGTCTGTTTTTTCCCTCTTCAAAATAGCATGTTTATTTGGATTTGAAAATTAGATTCTGTAACTACAGTATACTTAATGGGATTTATTACTTGACTAAAGGAAGGAAATGACATGTATACAGGTTTCATATTAAAACAAAATAGTATATATATATATTATAAATTCGTACTGTTGTCTTCAATACATAATTGTTTGTTTTATTTATTTTAATATTTTGAGTTGCATTTATTTTTTTTAATATGAAATTTTGTTCTAATAGAGGCATATACATTTTCTTTAGGATCAAAGGTCTAACCAAAGTTTTATACATAACAAATATGGAAGGCATTGTAGAACCACATAGTTCATTTATGGAAAATGATGAAAAATCAGGTGTCTGAAATTGTGTGGGGTTGCCCAGAAATGAATTAAGACAATGTTAAAAAAGAAACTGCACTTCAGAATAGCGTATCTACCTACTTTGTGCTGGATTCTTTTTTTAAAAAAAGTCCCTAGTCACAAAAAAGAAAAAGTATTGTTACACTATTCTTGGTTGAATTAAAGCAAATACCTTACAATGAAATAAAAGCCCTTTTTTAAAACAGAAATAATTTGATTTATTTTTCCATTTTGGAGCTTACCATCTGGCACTTAATTTTGCATCACATTGTTTCATTTGTTATTTCTGGAATAAAGATTTATTATAAAGATTCATTTTCTACTACTTGTTACACATTTTGCATGTTTTCAAAAGCTGCGATTGAACAAAAATGCTGATTAGGTTTAAATGTCCTGAAAGCCTTCATTGGACTGGCAGCATCATTAGGGTCTTCTTAGCTTTAGGACTAGATCAGGGGTGTCAAATTCAAGGTCTGGGGGCTGGATCTGGCCCACGGGGTGCTTAGATCTGGCCCGTGGGGCTGCCTTCGAAACAGTGAAGGACCGGCCCGCAGTACCTCTGCCAGTGAAAACAGAGCTCAGGAGGGCTGCCTCTGGTCCTCCCGAGTTCCGTTTTTGCTGGCAGAGGGATTCAGGAGACTGTTGCAGCCAAAAACGGAGCTCAGGAGCCTATTTTCGCTGGCAAAGTGCTTGGGCTGCCACAGGCACCCCCGACACAAGTGACGTTGAGTTGGCCATGCCCACCCCAGCCCCTTGAGGTCAAACACAACCCTGATGCAGCCCTCAATGAAATCACGTTTTTCACCCCTAGATGGAGATGGGGGCTTTGAAGACTTCGCTGTCAAAATTAAAATATTTAGTAGACTTTCACAACAGTAAGAATGAAATAAAAACAAAAAAAGATCAATTTTATTATTTTGTAACTCTTGAAGAATCTATATTTGTCGTTCTGCTCAGGAAATTTCTCCCAAATTTAAACTTCATTAAATTTTAAATTCCATTAAGAGACTGCATGTACATAATTCTGCAAATTCAAACATTTGTATATGTTCAGTTTTGATAATATTTGTTGACTATAAATGCTCATTCAAAGCTGTAAATGCAGTGCTGTAACTTGGAATCAATAACTTCCTAATAGCATCTTAACTATTTTCATCCACAAGAAGTCCCATCAGTTAGAACAATAAACCTGCAGATTTGGAAATCTCAGGTTCTTTTTTCTGCCTTTAGTTGTGCCCCCTTCCCAGACTCATCAAGCAAGCAGAAGGGTTGAATTATAAAGATAGTCTTCCTTTTTCTTCCAACCTTTTTCCAGTGATGTAGCTGTCTTCGTGCTTCTTGATTTGTAGTGAAAAATAAATAAATTGAGTAGAAAATTGAGGATGGAAGAGAGAGCCTTTTGGGTGAATTTGTTGCAATGTGAGTCATAGGCATTTGGGAGTGCTGTGTTGCCAATCCCAGTATCATGACTTTAAAAAGAAAATTCTAAATAGGCTTATTGTGTGAATAGTTATGGGAAAAAAGCAAAGATAAGTCTGTCTTCTCAGAAATTATTCAGTTTTTTACCCATTAATTATAAATAAATGCTACTGCATGAAGAACTAATAGCTAAAACCTCATATTCCTTCATTACATTACATCTAGGGAAATACTCTGGATATCTTTGCTGGATGCATGCCTACCCGCTATATTCTTTAGTTAGAATAAAACATGGAATAGTTTTTCATTTGTTCGATACAATATCATTTTCCAGGCACGATACAGGAATCAGAGAGTTGGGCTGACAAAGAAAGCAGTGCATATTTTGACATAATGTGTAATGTTCAAACTTAATCTAAAAAAAATATTAGTAGGCTATGGACTTCAATTTAGAATTGGCCAGCAATGCTCCAGCTGCAACAACTTTTTTTATTTTATGATGTGTACATCTGTAAGATCCATCTAGATGACAGACAGCATTTACGGTTCTCTTTTTGTTCCTGTTCTTTCTTTGGCTTAGCGGTAATAGTGAATGGAAGTATTACATTAAAGAAATGCTTTACTCAGTTGAATGTTTCTTGGGCTGGTCTTGTGTGCTGGAAAATGAACTTTTTATGATCAAACAATCACTGAGCAAAGGTCTGGTTGAAACCATTTGCTGCAAATACGTCTTGAGCTTCAAAATTCTCATGTTTTCATTTATTCACAGAACCAGGCAAAATACAGTGTCACCAAAAACCAACATGCCGCAACTTATATTAATGCAAAGGTGGCAGACCTTCACCATAATGTAATTATCCAGACTAGATAGGTTAATAAAGGTTCCTAGAATTACTTCTTTATTTTCCTTATTGCAAGAAAAATGAGCAGCTTTCTAAAGCCATGCTTCCTACGGACTATTAGCATCTTGTTTGACTTGCTAATTAATCCTTTGGTGCTGTTGGGCTGGCAGCCAGCTTTAAAGTTCTGAGATTCTTTTGCTTTTAATGCTGAATATAGCTGACTTTTCCCTTAGGGTCAGGGAAAGGAAAGTGATACCAATATATCTTTTGTTTTCTACTGGATTTCTTGAAAATCATTATAATTTGTGGAAATAATTTATTTTGAGCACATCTTAAAAACCAGCGCTGCACAGTGGTGAGTTCTGTGGGAAACTTGTAAAAATGTTCCCTTTTCATTTCAGCACATATGTTTAGTGTTATATTATAACGAATAATGGGAAATAAAAGTATTTGCATAGTAGGACAAAGTGATATTGGGTGGAAAAATGTTGCCTTCCATAAGGAATATTAAAATATGCAAACCCAAAAAATATACAGCCTGTAGGCGTCACACATTTACAGCCTCTCATTAGTTTTTATTATGCTTATTATAACTTTCAAAAAATTGTAAAAAAAAACCACCAGAATGGAACAAAACTAAAAATTGAAGGTCCCACAAAGCAGAAGATCCAGTTGGTCTTGCTTAGGTTGAGTTGAAGTTTGTTCCATAGCTTCCAGATACTAGGACCTTTCACATGTCATTGAGGTGGCCTGGGATGGAGATGTAAAGCTGAAGATCAGGCTCTAGAGCCAAGTTATTTTCATCCCATAATTCCCAATGCAGTTTGAAAATGACTTGTTCTTGTCTTCAGTGTTGCCAACCATGAAGTACAATAAAACAGTTTGAGATTACCAGTCAGTGAGCCAAAGAGTACCCATTCCATCTGACCAGTGAAAGAAAACAGAAGACAACATTCAGTGTCCTGTCCCTCAAGTGCTAAAAGAAACAGAAATCTTGTTTATCCCAACATGGGGGGGCGGGGGGGAGGGAAATAACAGAAATTGCAACAGCCACCACCCAAATCTATGTTATGTAATGAGAAAGAAGAAAAAACAGAACTGGAAATATTGGGGAAATCATTTGGTTGCAGAATTGTAGATGTGTATTACTTCCTAAATATACTGCGTGTGTATGCATATGTGCGTGTATATTATTTAATAAATCTCTTAATATGCAATATAATGGGGTGGTAAGGTGCCTCAGATTGGTGGTTGTTGTTCTACCAATGGAAACTGCAAAGGGGGTCCAGCAAGTCCAGTCTGTATCTGTGCTTCCTTCTCTAGGGGCATGCATAGAAGTTGGAAAAAGATGTGTTGCACCTTGCTCAGTGCAGAGGTCTAAATTATTTCCATCAGATAGCTATCTAGTTTCCCCTTGAACATGGAGTATAAAGGGTAGCCCACCTCCTTTCCGGTTTCATTGTTGAACTCCTTTTTCTTGTTGGCAGGTTTGTTTCTATGTAACTTATGTAAATCTTGAACTCTGGAATGGTACAACTTGAAGAATAGGGAGGTTAATGTACAAAAAGTGCTAAACATATACCAAGGCCACATTAATCCTAAATCAAGTTTGTACTAAAAATCATATATAGATACACAAATAGGTTCTATATGCTGAAGAAAACTATTTCATATAAAAATGTTAGCATATGATGCTGCCTTTTTTTAAAAAAAATATGAATATAACCCAGTCTTGGAGTATAATATAGCAGGTTAAAATTTTTATTGTAAGAAATGGGTGGAAAAAATGTAATTTAGCACAAAAAGTACTAGCACAAAATGTGCACACCAAGGCACATTAATCCTAAATCAAGATTCAAGGATCCAACATTAAACCAAAGAAACCTTGAAGTTAGTATATAGTTAATGCAGTTTCAAAAAAATAAAATAAAATAAAATTTTAACCCGACAAGTTCTGTATATGAAAAATCTATTATTCTTTCTCTTTGGAATCATGCTAATATTATTATTCTTTTAGACTTTCCCACTGGACTGTCTGATTCTACTGCAACGAAAATAAGATTTTACCTCATCTATAAATTACATTCTAAATAATTCTCAATATGTACTTTTGGTAAGATAATATGTTTGACATAAAATACTCTTTCCTTCCTTTTCTAGCTTTCTTTGGAAGGAAAGTGGCAGTACATTAAAGAAAGTCTAATAACAGGAATGCAAGTTAGAAAGAGAAATAAATAATCATTCTATCTAGGTGTGCTTCAATAATTTTCAGAACTTGTCTGAGTGACTAGAGAAGATATTGGTGTTCTATAGAGCTATTAATAAATACGTGTTTCCGTACAACCAGCTGTTAAAACAGTAATGGCAGCCTTTGACGTGAACATGGCAAATTTTCCTGGTGGAGAATGTAAATAAGATACAAATAGGTAGAACGTTTTCAATGACTGAAGTCAGAATTATATTAATTTTCACAATTAAATTTCAGTTCTTATGGTACTTGAGATTTGCAAATACATCTTTATAATTTGTTATTTTGATGAAACACTGGAACCTGAGGTTTCAATCAGGGCTTATACAGTTGATTGTTTATTGGTAAGTCTGCTTATTCATGATTTTAATTTCAAAAATACATTGACCATATTGCTTGGATATTCATTCTTAATAACTTGTGATGTGTAAAATACTGCATTGTAAATGGTTTAAAAACAGTTAAATATGCAAAAAGTTATCAGACCCAGTCCAAATCCAATTAAAAGTTTATTTGAACATAGATTTCATTTCTTTTATAACAAAAGTAGTTTGTACCAAAATATTTACATAGGAAAAATATGTTGTGGAAGTCTTATGCTTAACGCATTATAAGCCGCCCTGAGTCTCTGGAGAAGGGCGGCATATAAATCAAAATTAAATAAATAAATAAGTCAGTATTAGAATATGGTTTCACACCATTTTGTCTATCTAAACATCTGAGCACATACATGCTGATCAAATCTTTTTTTAAGTAAAGATTAGTATTGTTTGTGTTTTCTGCAAAACAGCTAAGCTAACTAACAAGCCAATTTTTGGTTATTTTTCATTTTTATTTCTGGACTGAGCTGGATCCTGGACCTTGACAAATTATGTACAAGGATGGGCAAATTAATGGCATGCTATATAGATTTACTTTCTTTCAAAGACAGCATATAACTCAACTCAAACGGGCCATTTCTGGCCTCCGGAGGGCTTCCAGGAGGGGTGGGGAAAGCTGTTTTTTCCCCTTCCCAGACTCGTAGAAAGGCTCTGGAGGCTGGAGACAGCAAAAAATGGGCCTCCCCCACCCCCGAGGCCTTCCAGAGGCAGGAAACAGCCTGTTTCTCTACTTCGGGGGGGGGGCCCAGAAGGCCCGAAAATCAGTTTGCTGTCGTGCGCTGGAGCTGAGTTCACATGCACATTGATATGGCTATGCATGCCACCTGTGGCACGCGTGCCGTAGGTTCGCCATCATGGCCCTATTTCCTCTCTATTTTGTGTCATACAGTAGCACAGGAGATGTCAATGGGAAGACTACAAACACTATATGGCCCCAAAATCTTTGCTCCTTTTGTTTTCCTACTAAAGTGTTATGGTCCATAGGATGGAAGAGTGGAGGTTTCTTCTCCCAGAATCCCTTGGTTTTCCTAACATTACTCTATGAATGTGGGGATTTGCATGTTGCACAATTCGCTAGACTGAAGAGCTGATACCATGATGAATTATATAGCCATTGAGACTACTAGTCCAGTCGTCCATAACCATCTTTAATTAATTTGTCTGATCCCCCTTTTAAAGTCTCTGAATTTGTGGCTATTGTCACTTCTTGAGGAAGCAAAAGTTAACTATATGTTGTATGGTGTATTGGTTTGAATAAAGGTAGGAAAAATGTAAATTCACTAAGTTCACATGAAGTAATGTGGTCGTTCTCTCACTTACTTACACCCAAATGCAGTTCAAATATTAGGTATTGTAAAAATCTCCTTAAAATTGTTTTATCAAATATTTCATATTAATTTCATTATCTCCCAAGTCCATATTAGGTGAAATTTTCAATGTTCTATCTCTGCACAGCCAAAAACCTCCTTTGTAGAATCCTCATCCATTCATAAGAGTTTTGAATGTGCATGGGGACACCTTTTCTATTCACATATTCTGTTCACAGCATGTTTGATTCATTAACCAGAACCAGAAAATATTGATATATTTCAAGTTACACATTTTTTGATTTTATTTTATTTTATTTTATTAAATTTATATACCGCCCTTCTCCAATTGGACTCAGGGCGGTGAACAGCCAAATACATACATATATACAAAAATTAAAAGCATATTAAAAGAAGATATTAGTACATCAGCCAAATATA
>JANHZT010001952.1:157930-172966 GCA_032468215.1 Stegonotus admiraltiensis | reverse complement strand
ACAGAGAAAGCAACACAGTAGCCTGTATCTTCAGATCTCTAGTTTCAGATGCAGTGATTCTCTAATCAATAAACTGGGAACTCATCCTAATTCCATGTAAACAATGCTATGCAGGATCTGCAGGGAAAAAACCCAAAACTTTCTTACGTCAGAGAGCAGAGATTGACGAAATGGATAAAACTGCACAAATAATGTCCAATTAAGTTTGATGCTGTTCCCTTTACTTCAGTGTGTCAGCTTTCATATGAAAACTAAACTGAGCTCATCTGATTAGTATGATCTGTTCATTGCAAGGAAGAAAAAAAGTATTCTTTGAAAGACACTTAATGATGGTTATTGTAAGTCTGCTTGTTCTCACAGCTCTTTTGTTAGTAATCTGCTAATTAGATACTGCACATAGTTAAGATCTCATATGTCCCCACCTATGTCTCTACTAATCATGGCAGGGTTCCTCTTCATTTAACTCCTTATACACTTAATATAAAATGCTTAAGTTGAATGTTTACTACAAGGAATTATGACAGTCTGCTGTTTATTTCAAGTTATTTAAAAGCTGTAATTATGTTTTCATTTTTATGTTTGTTTTATATTGAGTAATTGAAGAAAGAAATTCTACTTTTTTATATTTTCCAGTCTATTTGAAAAACAAGGGATGCTGTATGTATGCATATACATAAATATTCACATACCTGCATGTATGCATAGCCAGAGACCAGGATGAGAGAAAGAGAGTAGAATATTATCTTCACATAATACTTGGTTTAATTGTCTTGCGCCAAAATCTTTCTGCATCTTTCTGGAACTTCTGAAACTTAAATTATCTTCTGGATGTCTTGCAAATAACCTAAATGTGACGGGCAAAAGAAGAATGGGACATCAGAGAATGAGGTGGCTGGATGGAGTCACTGAAGCAGTTGGCATGAGCCTAAATGGACTCTGGGGGATGGTAGAGGATAGGAAGGCCTGGAGAAATGTTGTCAATGGGGTCGTGATGGGTTGGACACGACTTCGCGACTAACAACAACAACAAAATGGGACCTTTAAAACATATTTTCCCATTCATGTCCATACTACCGTATTTTTCAGAGTATAAGACTCACCGGAGTATAAGACACACCTTAGTTTTTGGGGAGGAAAATAAGAAAAAAACTGATTAGCAGGTGGATTGACCCCCAATCAGCTGTTCCCAGAGGTGAATTTTAGCAACAGGTTCCTTGCTTGTGAGCTCTATGCTTTGCTTTTTTTTTTTGCTTTTTTTTCTCTGAAACTTCTGAAACTCTGTTTCAGAAAAAACTTTCCTGCCTCTGAAAGCCTCCGAAACAGAGCTTCAGAAAAAAAGCCTCTGAAGCTCTGTTTGGAGGCTTCTTTTCTGATGCTATTTTCAGCCTCTGAAACCTCTGTTTGAGAAGCTGGGCGGGGCTACAGTCAGAGTATAAGACACAGACAGATTTTCACCCTCTTTTTTGGGGGAAAAAGGTGCGTCTTATACTCTGAAAAATACGGTGGTTAAAAAGATATCAATCTTTAACCACAAAAAAGAATGCAAGAGAAGAATTTACCTTACCTCAGGGATCAGCAATCTGATCTCTTCCAGTTGGTTTGGACTTCAGCTCCCATCAACTGCATAGCCAATATTAAAGGATGATGGGAGTTAATGTTCCCAAAGTTTTAGAAGTTATTTTGCTCTCATTTCTCCTTTAAGACCTGTTCCCAGAATAGGCTGAGGGTTCAACAAAGGGAAGATTCACTCCTGTCTTATGTATTACATTTACTGTTAAAAATCGAATCAAATTGTAACTTTGTGGAAAAAAAATGAAATCAGAACTTTATGAAATGTTCCCTCCCTCTTTTGTCTACTTTTCCTTTTAGTCAACAGAAGCAATTCAAACTTCATTTAAATGAGTGAGTTGTATGTTGGAGAATTACCTCATATAAAAATAATAAACCTAAAAGTGTTGAAAATTATGCTGATAATATCCTTTGTACGCAATGTGTGTATATCCGAAATGAAGGTACAATTATCTAGATTATATATTTATTGTCATTTCAGATAATCCACGGAAGTTCTGTATTGGCAGCATTCACTTTGTCATAGGCTTGTATGCTGTTTTTATGGATATTAGTAATAGATCTGTCTGTAGCCAAGTCCTGTATCAGAACTAAGAGCTTTTGTCACCTTTCCTTTACTTGCTCATCAACAGGGTAGGGTCGTGTAGAAAGCAGTGGGAAGTGAAATTGGTGCTCCAGCACTGGAGGTTTTTAAGAAGAGATTGAACAAATTTTATCTGAAATGTTACAGTGTTTCCTGCTTGAGTAGGAAGTTGGACTAGAAGACCTCCAACTCACCATTATAATCTATTGTACAGTAACTTCTGTTCATTTAGCTGTAGCTAGAAGAGCTGCTGATAGTGAAAGCATTAAATGAAGCTGTCAACAAATGGTAGACCACAAGTAAATTGGAAGTAAATTCCAATTAAATTTGTAACTTTGTTTAAAGTGAGTCAAGAACTTTTATTATTTCCACTCTAACATGGACATTCTTCTTTGTGCCTATATTTCTCCCTTCTCAGGTTTTATTTAGTATTAGTATTAGTATTAGTATAGTATAGTAATTAACAAATGCATTCTTCATCTTGTAGTCTTAGATTTGTTGAGCTATAACTTCCAAGTTGAATTCAGGTTGAAGAGATCGAGTTGCAAACTTGTCATGCAGCTCATGTTGATCCAACTACAGTATTTATCTATAATCTGCAGATAAATCTATAATTTAATAGATTTAATAGATAAATCTATAATATAAATCTATAATTTATCTATAATCTGTAATGGTAGATTTAAAAAATGTGAAAATATTCCTCTTGAGTCAAATCTTAGTCTTCCAGCCTTGCAGCCTTGTAAGTACCATGTTGTTTTCCTCCAAATAAGACCCAACCAGAAAATAAGCCTAGGCTGATTTTTCATGCTGCTTGCAGTATAAGCCCTACCCCAAAAATAAGCCCCAGTGAAGATGGTCATCACCCAAGAGGTGGTGAGCACATGTGGGGAGAGAGTGTAGAGCAGCAGTCACAGCCAATTCAGCTCAGGTGTGTCCCAGCACTGCAACCATCGCCCAGCCCCCTAAGCAGGTGAATCTATTGAGTGGAGCCATACCTCCAATGGGAAGCTTCAAAATTAAGTAGATGGACTAGGAATAGAATCTGCCATATCACAGTATGATATACTTTTTCTCTTTGGTTTCTCTGTTTTTTTCCCATTGTGGCTCTTTTTCTGAAAGCTATATTGAATTTTGACTGTAGGTTCCCTCCCTGAATTTCCCGATGAATGGCATTCGTTTCATCAGGAATGATGTTGGTGTTGCTGAAAGAACCTCTTTTTGTTCCATCATAAAAATAGAGAAAAATAGAGACTTAAACTTCTGTGATTCTACACATGGTGTTTTACAATATGTACTATTTGGTATCATTTGTACTATTCGGTACAAATACATTTGAGATTAAAAAAAAATTAAATGCTTAACATCCATCCTAATTGGAATGATGATTTTAATTCACTTCAAGACTTTTCACAATATTTAAAGATAATGAGATATCTACATATTTTAGTTAATAAAAAAAAACACTGTAAACTAAGTGGCTAAAATGAAATGGTTCCATTTCACAGATAGATCTTCTTTGCAGCGGAGGGGTTTTTTAAAAAATGTAATTCATTTATGTTTACTGTCATATAATCTTTTTTTTTTAAATTGACTCACTAGAGGTTTCTTTATCAGTATATAAAAAGACTTTGGCATTGCAAACCTTGAACTAATGAATTAGTTCATAATGGATTTGAATTTGATATCCCTGAGGAGGAACAATATAATTAATAGATTGTTTCAGGAAATGGATAGAAAACCTCAAGAAAATTCCTGGACACAACTGAGTGAAGACTGAACTTTCTTCAGGATGGGGTTGAGTTTTCTTTTCCATTAAGTTCCTGGATTGGCTAATTTACAGGAATTCTTGTGTATTCATTGGCTGCTTGTATGATTGGTAATCAAACTGCTATCATCAATCCCTAAGTATAACTAATGTGTGTAATAAGAATCATGTCAGTCTCTTAAACTAATGGAAGAAATAAATAAAATAAGTCTTTTTCACATTTTCATGTGAGCCTAGAAAAACGATGACTGCTCACATGGAAGTGGGAGAGAAGATCAGCTGCTTTAATGAATATAAGAAAGCCTGTAGTAAAATTAGAAAAAAAAGTGAATAGTCCTACTAAAAACTCAGAATTTGGTCATGTGGAAAAACCATTTTCAGCTAGTAGTTTTACATCAAGGAGAGGGCTCAACCTATCATTAATAGTCCCAATTCTTAAGAGCTTCAGATTCAATAATAATTGTCATTGAATTGAAAAACTAACCATAGCACATATATTTAAACCAGAGTTTCCCAACATTTCCGGTGAGAGGTGGGAGGAAATGGTTCCGCATGAGTGGCAAGTAAGCGTTTAGTAAGTAAGTAAAAATGGGCCTTCTGGTCCCAATGGAAGTTGGCAAATGGGCCATTTCTGGCTTCCGGAGAGCCTCCAGGAGGGTGGGGAAGGCTGTTTTCACGCTCCCCAGACTCCTAGAAAGGCTCTGGAGCCTGGGGAGAGAGAAAAAGAGGCCTTCCCCTCTACTCCCTGAGGCCCCCTGGAGGCAGGAAACAGCCTGTTTCCCTACTTCTGGTGGGCCCAGAAGGCCCAAAAATCAGCTGCCTGGTGCGCAGATGTGCGCCACCGATATGGCTACACGTGCCACAGGTTCGCCATCACGGCACTATACCATTTCAGACAAATGCTTGTCCAATCTCTTCTTAAAAACCTCTAGTATTGGAGCATCCACAACTTCTGGACGCAAGCTGTTCCACTTATTAATTGTTCTGTGAGTTCTAATTCTATGTTAGGCACAAAGCCAAGTACCTGACCTTGGCAAGAAGGCAGTGGCAAACTTATTCTGAAAAAATAGTGGCAAAAAAGCTGAATGGACGTGTCCAGGAAATTCCCAGGAATAAACACTGACTCAAAGGTGCATACAAACAATTATCAACTTATTAAAGCTATAATAAAGAAATGTCAATCTATATTCATGATTGGTAATTTTTCTTCATACTGTATATCTAATGACTTTTTGAAGACCAAAATGATAATGTAATGACTGTAATAGAATTTGCTCCTAAACAAAAACAAAAACTTTGAATATATAAGACCATCCGTGCCTGTGCTTGTTTGCAGTTGGAACAATGGTGCATATCTAACAAATATGCAATATGCAATTTATTTGATATGGTGATATGCCATCCATTTTTACCACACAACTGTGGGGCTATAAGTGTGAGTTTCAATTGTAAGTCACTTTTTTAGTGCTGCCATTCATCACATGAATGGCTGTAAGCTCATAACTACTTGTACAAAATATCTCTTCGGCTTTTTCAGTGCCTAACTTGGGGTAGAGTTTACTTCTCAACAGGAATAAAATCATTTAGCAACCATCCAGTTAGTTTTGTCAAGTTTACAAAACTGAGGTCTTGAGAATTCTTGCATCTACCAGTAGAAATTTAATCTATTGGCCATTAGGATAAAATTTCCCTTAATTTGAACTCCTGTTAGATTTATGAAGACGTTCATGTTGTTGTTTTCTTGGCAACAGCATAAACCTCCTGTCCACATAGCAACCTGGTGTAGCACTTTTTTTGAGAACACCCAAGATTAGCAAAGTCCTGCCACTTACTGTAGACATTGATAATTAAAAGCTCAGTCAGTGGTACCTCTGACATCTTGTTGTTGTTGTTATGCTGAACTTTAAAAAAAGAGCAACAGATCATAGAGATCTGGTAAAAATCACAATGAGGAAAACAGTGGCGGGGATGTCGCAACACAAACCCTTTTGTACTTGTGTCTCCAAATTGGATGTTTTGCACCCTTGTGCAAGAGCTGCCAATTTCCCAGCCTTCAGTCAATGATTCAACTGATCTAATTTACAGGTAGTCCTTGACTTACAATTACAGTTGAACCCAACATTTCCATTGCT
Source organism: Stegonotus admiraltiensis (assembly GCA_032468215.1). Lineage (NCBI taxonomy): Eukaryota > Metazoa > Chordata > Lepidosauria > Squamata > Colubridae > Stegonotus > Stegonotus admiraltiensis. The sequence goes on along the minus strand of JANHZT010001952.1, from coordinate 166,914 downwards.
AAGCAAGACAGTTGTTAGCAATAGCACTTAGACTTCTATACCGCTTCATAGTGCTTTTACAGCCCTCTCTAAGTGGTTTACAGAGTCAGCATATTGCCCCCAACAATCTGGCTCCTCATTTTACTGACCTCGAAAGGATGGAAGGCTAAGTCAACCTTGAGCCTGGTGAGATTCGATCCGCCAAACTGCTGGCAGCTGGTGATCAACAGAAGTAGCCTGCAGTACTGCATTCTAACCACTGTGCCACATTACAGTGATTACAGTGGTAATCACATTACCGTGTGACACTGCAACCATCATAAATACATGCCAATTGCCAAGCAACTGAATTTTGAACATGTGACCATGGGATGCTGCAATGATGTAAGTGTGATAAGTGGGGTGAAAAGTGGTCATACACTGGCACTTTTTTCAGTGCCAGTGTAACATTCAATAGTCACTAAATGAATGGTTATAAGTGAAGGAATACCTGCATTTGGAATGTTGAAATCCTTTGATGATTTGCAAGCTGCAAGGTCTTTCTCTTTCTCCCTTACTTTATGGCTTAGTCTAAAATAACAAATTTTGCTTTGTTATTTGTCACAATTTTGCACATTATTTCTCATAGTAGGAGCTAAACTAAAAGGCTGCAAAAAAATTTTCTTACTTCGTTTGCAATTATGTTTTAGTACAAGTAGCCATAAAGTTGTTACTGCTTTATGCTGCTATCTGGCTTTCTCTTTACACTGTCAGAAAAACATCAAGATTTTTTTTTTCCAATTATAAATTGTGTAATGCATCATGGATTTTGCTGACAGTCTTCATGTTCTCGAAATAGAGAGCAAATTAACAGCAGATATTGAGTTGTTGGATTAGAAAAACCAATTGGCAACTCGCACCGTAAGGCTTCAGTTATGCTTGATAGGGAGAATGGCTCCCCTGTCTTTTATTTTCATAGTCTTACTTGGCAATTAACTAAGGCTTTTTAAAATGAAGTAGAAATTACCAAGTTCAGCAATAATGTTTTTCATATCTGCTAATCTGAAGGGGCACATAATGATGTTTCTATACCACTTTGTCAGAAATTGGCATTCTTTAATAGAAAGCAACAGTTCAGGGGGAAAAAAAGCATTGGGAAAGAATGAGGCCTTGTGTCTCTGCGTTAAACAAATATACACACGCTCATAACATAGTTATGTTTAAAGGCCCTGGGTCTTATTTCATTTTTCTTGGCTTTTGTCCTTCAACCCTCTCATTATAAAATTGAAGATTGTTATTCCCTCAGGTCTAAAATTACCAGCGTTTGTTGACATTTTTTTGCCTCTATGGGAATGTCACTGACTCCTTTTAAATCTTGCTGAGATCAGTTGACTTCTAACTTAACAGTCCTTCTATTTGAAAATGAAATGAAAACAGAAATTGTAAACAGAAAGATGTCTATTTAAAATACCATTCATCTTGGTCCAGATTTTTATGTATCCTCTAGCACACACATCAATTTCTTTCACATATGCTTTGCTTTGAGTAGAGGGATTCAAAGAAACATAGATGGGGCTTGCATCCCTCATGGAGTTAACAGACATGCATATTAAATCTCTGAAACAAAGTGCTAATAGGGCAGTTTCCACCATAGGCTTAATTAGGAAATAGTGAGCAGTGAGGTACTGCCTCAGAATTCCTGTATTTACCCCAAAAGAAGATAATATTGCTTTAAATTGGCTCCACCACTCTCAAAGGTGGAGATTAGAGATGAAAAACATTTCCTTTACTATATGTTAAAGAGCATCTAGTATCATCAATAATCCAATACATGATATTGTGGCTGTTTTGAGCTAGCTATAGTACTTTTACATCTTTACTATGTGTTGTTTTTGGATTCATGCACACATATTCACACCCATACCCACACACGGTTGTTTTTGTCTTTGTCTTTTTCCTTTCTACAAGCTCTGCTTTCTTTTCTTCATTTATCAAAACAATATTTCTTCTGCATTGATTCCTTCAAACTATGTCTGGAAGCAAAGGCAATCAAATTAACTAATATTTTACTTTTGCATGAGATTAATGCTAATGCTTACGAAGAAGGAAATAAACTCTCAAGATTTAATTTGTAGTCTCCAGTTGATTCTCAGTGATTTAATTTTGCAGGGGTTTGTCTTTCTCCTTACTGTTTTTGGAGATTATATTGGAGATTGAAAACTCCTATTATGCTGTTTTCTAAGTGCTGAATGGGTCTCAGTACTATCATCTTAAGTGCTTGTCCATTCTAATTTTAAATAACTCAAGCAATGTGGCTATGTAATTTCCTCTTGGAGACTGTTGCTCTGTGTAATCAATGTTACTGACAGGAATTTTCCATGATATACTGCCTACAATTCTTAGCTTTTAATTGGAGCCAGCTCTGGCCAAGATATGGGTTTGAAATGCTGTTCTGATGCTGTCTCTTCAAGAAAGCAAAGTCCGTCCTGCAGCAATATCACATGCCAGTGTTCCCCAAAATGATTTGCAAATACTTACTTTAATATTTAATGAAAATATTTCTAATTTGCCCGCAGAGCCTTCCAAGTGATGTATAACACTTTTTAAAAAAAAAAAGTACTACCGTAGTACAATCAAATCTCAATTAAAAATAAGAAAAGGAGGGACATATTTTCAACACAATTTCCTGATGCCCAGCATATCTTCAGTGTCATTTTATTACTGTCTGCAATAATTCATTTTCTTGGTGTTCTCTCAAATACCTTGGTTTTGAAATTTAAGTTCTTTGAAGTATTTGATGCAGTCATTAAAAACGAGGAAATAATATGACCTGAAAATAAAATAATAATTGCAATATAGATCAACACTACATAACTATAGGAAAACCAAATGCATATTTTTTGTAATCTTTTCTGAAAGCAGGGAATGGAGGCTTATCACAATGGCAGTGTCAGAGTTGTCAACAGTTTGGGAATGTCACAGGGGCAAAACCCCTTGCCCAACAGCCTCCAGAAGCAGGCAATCTCTATATACTGTATCTAGAGCTATAGGTTTGTGGAATAGGACTTCCCTACACCTCTTCTTCACAGCTTCTTTTCACAGCTATGGCTTTCTCAGAAAGGATCTAAGGATTTCAATAAATAAATACAGAAATAGCTTTCCTGAATAGACTCTTACATCATTTTAGACTGAATCTATTATCTTTGTGTTTTAAGGAAACAAAAGTTACTACCATTTGGAAGAAGGAGCATGAACTCTGTTGCATTCCAATATAATTCAGCAACTTCCCATGCTCACAAGAACAGAGGTTTATAGCCAGGAATCCTAAGTTGTGATAATTATTATAACCTGTAAATGTTACTAACTTTAAAAAAGTTGATATGAATTTTGATAGAGATACGTTGAACATGTCTGATGTTGAATGGAGCAGGGAACTATTCACACACAGCACCTTATAGATATACTGTAGTGTTATTTCAGTTGATCTGTTAATCTCATTTGTCAGCTACTGCCGTTAAATTATAGCAAAAGTTTTATCAGAGCCACACATTTGTACAAGACCTCAGTGCATCTTTGGATTGTCAACTGTTTTGTATTTTATTTCACTTGGCAAGCATGTCTTATTGATAATCTTTACATAATCAGTTAGCTTTTAGGCTGATTTTTTTTTTGTTTCATCATATACATGGAAACCAAAATGTTAAAAAGTCTGTAAGTATAAAAATGTTACGTCTGTTATTTTTGCTATAGTTACACACAAGTTTGCGATCACAGATGAAGCTTCTGTGTCCTACTCTTTCTTATTTGAAAAAGAAAAAAAACAATTACATTTTTTGTTGTAATATAAATTACTAGGCATGCTCAAATTCTATTTTCTGAATTAAATCATAAGTATTTCCATCAAACTATAACTTAAGATCTCATAAGCAATCTCTTTTGCTTGATGATTTTACATAGTTGTAAGCTGCCCTGAGTCACTTGAAAGTGAGATGTATGACATACGATAATGTTATCCATTTAGTCATGTCTGATACTTGCCAAATAAATTGAATAAATAATAATGGTTTACTAAAAGCATTCTTTTATCCATGCACACACACAAATATATATATATATATATATAATTACAAAATGTAATCTATTCATCTTTAATTAAATAATGTAATCCAAACCTTTCACTAGAAGAAATGATCCAGTATGACATTTCATTGGATGAAATACTTTTTTTCTTCTGATTCCTTGATCCTCTTGAATCTTCTGTATTTCATTGATGGTAGAAGCACTCTGGAATAATGAGGGATTTGGTATTAGAAACTGAAAGCTGAAAAGGCTTTGATAAAAATGGACTCCCACAATGTCTAGCAGGAGAAAGAATTTTTTCTCTAAATATTCCTTGTTAATCAGAATACAATTCCAGGTCCAAATGTTTGGCCTTGAAGGAGTATTGCTTGATTAGAAGTGTGGTTGAAACACTTTTATTTTTTTACTTAAGAGCTTTGCTAACACAAGACAATTTCTGTAGCAATCCTGTTCCAAAATATTAATTTGGCCAAGTTTACCATCTTCATATATCTAAGCAGGTAATGTCAGCCGTTGCTTTGGTTCCTGTGGAAAACATTGGTGTCCCCAATAACAGTTGCAATGCATTGCTAAACTGAACTTCATTTAGGCTTATACAGGTAGGCTTCGAGTTACCTTCATTTAGTGAGGATTCTGTGAAAAAATTGACATATGACCATTTTTCACACTTAACAACTGTTGCTGTTTCCCTATGGTCATGTGATCAAAATTTGGATGCTTGGTAACTCACTTAACAACCGTCTTGGTTTGCAATGGAAATGTGGGGCTCAATTGTAGTAGTAAGTTGAGGACTACCTGTGGTTCCACCATGGGGGGAGCAGGGGCACTCATTCATTCTTGCATATTTACAGTTCCCTTATGCAGCCGTATAAATGGCAAGCTTGTCGAATTTGTTACTCTGGGTTAATGAAAGAAGCAAACCAGCATCCCCTTACAGGGCTTTGTACTGAAATGTTTCATTGAGAACAGAACGTGACAGTCTAGCCAGTGAAAACCTACCCTCGTCTCCTGTTTCTAGCAAAGCCTTGCTGAGATGTATGACCTGCTATTGTATGTTTATTCAGGCATCAATCACAATCAAGTCTCTTGCCAGTTCATCTGTAAGGGCATTGTAATCCTATTTTTATCAGTTCCTTCCTGTTCACCAGACAGTTAAAGTAGCATGAGCAGGAGTCAGAAATATCTTAATGGATTTGGTTCCCAGAGATATCAGTGGCCTGAGGAAGAATTTTGTTGAAATTTCTTCCTGACCTGATAGTACAGAAAAGTAAAGGTGTAGAAAGAGGGCATGCAGGGCAAAACAGAACATTGGACAGCAGATCCATCCTAGGGATGGAATGACTAAGCTTTAAAGAAAATAGGACTACTTAAGAGTAACATCTAATTTTCACAGCTTATTGCTTTGACATATATTTATTATTATTTATTAATTTATTAATTTAATTTCTATACCGCCCATTCTCCCGAAGGACTCAGGGCAGTGAACAGCAAACTAAAAACCCCAAAAATACATGAATACAAATTAAAAACCAATTAAAACCAGATTAAATAATTGCGCTGTACAAATAGTTAAAACCCAATTGAACCCAATAAAAATGTAACTAAAATTTAAAATAAGTTAAAAGTTAAAATTTGTTTGTTGCACTTCTCTACCATTTATTTATAGTCACTCTGAATAATAATTTTATTTATTAGTTTGACTTTATATAAAACAGATTTGGGTTTTTACTGTATGGAGGAGCTTGGGTTTAAACTATAACTGCCTACATATGGTAATCAGTTCTCCACTTGCTGCACCCTTATTGTATAACATAGAAAACTGTTGGGCCATAAACCAGATGAACCAATTGTCCACTGGCCTCTGTATTTTCAGTGCAAGGAGTATTCCATGTTCTCTAATCAAATTAGAATAAGAGAACAATAGAAAATAAAAAATAAAATGCATAGCACAAGAAAGAAAAGTCTGTTATTTTTGCTGAAAAAAAATATTATTATCTGGTTATTCCTAATATCCTTTTCTATGATACTGAAATTTCTCATGTTTTGTAATATGTCGTTGAGCATTGCTATTTTTCACTTCTTTGAACAATTAGAGGAATCTAAACTAAGCCTATTCATTTCAGATTGGATTGCATTGAATTATTAAGGGATAATCCCTGCTTCTTAGATTTGCTTTTTCTTACTGAATTTTGAAAACATTATTCTGAGTATGTTTTGAAAGCATATACAGTTGGGACATCTAAAAGTGAATGTGTGCACTTTTAAAATTAAAAATACTTTAGTCACAGAGTGAGATATTCAGATCCAAAGCAAGAATTTGCTGTACTTGTTAGAGGTAAAGAAGCAGTCTCTCTTCTTGGACTTGCAAAATAGTTGTACAAGCCTAAAATGGATGTGTGAGACAACAAGGCAGTGACAGGTTGGTGATATATGATCATACCTTATTATTGTCTTCTTATGCAATGGCTTCTTTAAGGACTCTCCAGCAGGTAGAGTGAGCACACTCATGTCAAAGCCAAAGTATATTTCCTGCTTTGGAGTCAAATAGTTCACAAGGCTACTTGGTTTTCTTACTAAACCACATAACAGTACTTTTTCGGCTTATTTGATTTCACTAACAGTATAAGAACAATTAATTCACTTAAATATAATCATTTTCTGTTGACTGTCATTGAGAATTTCACTGATGGCTACAATTCAAAGATTAGAGATCTAGAGACCCAGTAGAGATCAAGGGTCTTTGTTCTCTCTCCCTCCCTCCCTGCCCTCTGTGTGTTGTGTGTGTGTGTTTGTGTGTCTATGGGGGAGGGGAGGAAAGTAGTAGATGAATGAGGGAAGGAGAGAGAAACAGAATAGACTATTTCCAAAAATATCACAATCAGATTTTGAAACTATCACTCTTTCTGAACAGTTTGTAGTATGTATCACAAATGGGTTGAGTTGGCTGCTATGCGAGAAAGAATACTTCTAAAAGCCTTCCTTCCTTCCCATTTAAACAAAACTTGCTATATTACCGTAAATTACAAAACAAAATTGCATTTTACACATGAAAAATATGACTGTTATCTTTACAATATAGCAATAAAGTCAGCACAACTTAATTTGTTTCACAGGTGAGCTCTGTAAAGCACAACACTGAAACCATGATAAGGATCATCTCTCATTGAATCCAGATTTATATCTTGAAGTTGATTCCTTGTGCGTTATATACACGTGTCTTTGTCACAGATTGTGATGGTACTCGGTTATCAATTCTCAAGGCCACTTGGGATATGTCATGGAAGTCTCCACCTGGTATCTGGAAGCTGTAAGAGTCTGGATGTGGAGAAAAGATTTAAGCTTAGCGAGACAGAATAGCTGTTGGTTCAGAATGTACTTAAGTCTGGGACAATACCAGATTTAGCTCTCAGTGGGATTGTTCTCTGCCAAAGAGAGTCAGTGTTGAATCTTGAGAAATGCCTGAGCAATTGGAAGATGTAGCTAGAAAGGCTTTCATCCAGCTGTAGTTTATATGCTAGTTGAGAGTCTTCAATGCAAGAAATGCTTGCAATGGTGACTCATGACCTTGTAACCTTCTGGCTGTATTTGGGACCACGTTTGAAGAGATTACAGCCGGTATAAGATGCAATTGTTCATTTGCTAATTTGGACCAGCTGGTTTAGACATATAACACAAGTATTAGATTTAGACATAAAATACTAGTATGGCAAAAGCTGAATTGGCTGCCAACTTCTTTCTAGGTGCAATTCAAAATTAAATTATCATCTTTAAAATCATAGTTTTCTGCTTTCAGGAAGCTATTAAAAACCCAGCTCTTCCTGCATGACATGAGGTAAATCTTGATATCTAACTGATGACTAAATAGCATGAGATGGAATTTGCATTATTGCTAATATTTTTATTGCTGCTTTATATGTCTACTTTTATATTGTTAATTAAGGTTTTTCTATAGATTGAGCAATTTTCTATAGATAAAGCAAGTCACTTAGATACAAAATGCTAGAATCTGCATAAAAAATCCTGAAATAAGATTTGTCTCACTACCACACAGACATTATGGATTAGTGCAGGATGCATAAATGATTATTTGTACTATAATTGTTAAAGAATATATATATATCATTATGAGAAACTTCCTTTTGGTTGTAGCATATCTTGTTGCTAAAAATACGAGCTGCAGAGAGCAAGCTTAGTAATTTATGGCAACGCTTGATTCCAATTTTCATTCTTAGGACTGCATTCCTCAATAAACATGTTAGTTCTTCAAAACAGTAACCTTGAAGGTAGCTGGAGAATCTTGGTTTCAAGTAGTATATCTAATTTGACTATTCTGTGTTTCCCTTTGGAAAACCACTATAGTAAGATATTCTGAACATGCTAGTCAGACTTGCATAGCTCTATGGAATTATATTTCAAGGTTTGTTGTCCCCTGGTTTAGGATCCCAGTAAGCAGTGAAATTGCAGCAACTTTGTTGAGCTCAGTTAGACAGATTTAAAGTTAACACTGCCTGCGGCATAATAATAAAGACTCACCTGAAGAAAGACAAGTGGGAGGGAATGTATTGAAATTAAAGGCTTTTCATTCTTTCTAGTTATTTTCATATTATTGCTATAACAGAGCACAAGAGAATTTCCTGTTCTCTTGGAAAAACTGCCTTCTTTGAAATATTTTACCAAACTGAAGTAAAAAGACTACATTCAAATAAGGCTCAGATTAATATTCAAAACAGTGCCAGTTTGTGCTAAAATATTCTATTACAACAAAAGTTTAAAAATTGTACATGCCATACTTAAATTGCAGGCAGTTTTGTAGGTTCATTTGTTTGTTTATAGCTGGAACTGGAACTCAGTCTCTGACTTTCCAGCCTGAAGCCTTAACCACTAGACCAGTGTTTCTCAACCTTGGTAGCTTGAAGATGGGTGGACTTCAACTCCCAGAACTGGCT
>JANHZT010001952.1:102180-115692 GCA_032468215.1 Stegonotus admiraltiensis | reverse complement strand
CTATTCTATTCTATTCTATTCTATTCTATTCTATTCTATTCTATTCTATTCTATTCTATTCTATTCTATTCTAACATACCGCAAAATTATAATGGGTATTGTGTTATGCAATCCTACCATGCCTGATATATATAGTACATCTACTTGTTTACCACATTTTGTACCATACCCCATCAAAGTCCCTTGAGTAGAGTATAAAAAGATAATTAAACTGTACAATATTAAAATACAAGCAGAATATTAAAAACAAATTTAAAATTGCAAAGCAATAATAATGGCAGCAGTGTAAAAGCATTAAAGCATATACTCTACAGCACTATTGAACATAAGAGTCTCAGCAGATATCCATTACATCTCATTTGGTAGGAGCACTCAGAAAAGGGCCTGTGAAAATTGTCAATCTGCATTGGTATATGTGGGAGAATACAATATTTTACATACTTTTAACCACAGTATAATTTAGGGAATTAAATATTAATGTCCACATTTTGAGATCGATGGTATAATGGTAGAGGAAATGACTTTAGGAAACAACAGGGAGAGATGCAGATGGAACAACCAGCATGAAAAGTTGTCTCATCCTACAGAAGGTGGGATGACATGGGAAAGGAACTCTTCGAAGGGACTCTGCCTAGTTTTATGGAAAGTAAAAGGAAAGGATGAGAGAAATACTTTCTTTCAAGTCCTGCAAGATTTTGATAATGTAACCATACAATAAAGATAAAGATAGCACTCTTGATTTTCTTGACTGGACTATCTCACAGGGTAATATTAATCTTGCAATCATGGAACCTGTGAGCATTCTAGAACAAGCTAACTCCAAAAATGTTAGGCATTTCTTGAAAGACTGTTAGGGAATTCTTGAAAGCTTGACATTCAGGAAAATCAGCCATCAATAGGCACATAGCAATAAAACATATTTACAAACCATTTAAGAAACAATACAAAAGTTAAGAAGGAAAGACCAGAACACGTCCTTTCCAGCAGCCAATCTCAAGATTAGCATCAGTCAAACAATCAAGGAGAAAACATTAGCCTAAACCGGGAACTACCAAGGAAAAGTCCACTAAAACTGGCAGAGCAAGCTAAAGATATGTAAACGGAGTAAACTTCACACCCACTTACATTGACTATGTTACCTAGTTGGGTAATGAAATATCTTTCAAGCTAACAGTCAACCTCAGAAAGCACAGAGGACTCCGCTATCAAGACATCTTCTCTTTGCTCTTTGATCCCATTTAATCCCCAAGTCCATAAATCACCATTTCAGTCTTTTCTTCTTTCAACAAAAAGGCCAGATAAGGCTTTCAGTCTTTTTTTAAAAATATTTTATTATTTTTTCCCTGGCCAAAATGGTCAACTTTGTCACAAGCTCAATCAATTTTATAATCCAATTTTGCACTGTGGGTATTTCATTATAATCTTGCTGCATTATTATATACTATATTAATTGTCCCTATTTTCTATTCATTATCCACAAACACAATAGAAACAATTCTTATAATCAACATTTGTAGTCCATTTCATCACATGGTCTTTTAGCTGTTCATCCTCAAATCTTAATAACAACTTATACTTCTTTTAACTATTATTTGATCATCATTTATACGTTGTTTTACTTCAAATTCAGTTTTCCTCTTCTTGATTCCAATTGTCCTTTCGTCCATGTTAAAACTCTTAGCAGATTATAAGAAAAACATTGAAAATATTGTCCTTCTCCTAGTTGTTCTCTCATCTTCAACAAGTATCATGTATTAATACAGCCTCGTATGTCAGCCATCTTTCTTTGTCTGCTGTGTTTCTTCTAAAAAAAGCTTCTTGTGTGGATGTCAGTGTTGATATCTTTGGACACAGTCTGGATTTATATTTGTTTGATTTTCCTAATTACATACTTTTTCAGGTAATGATTTTGAAAATCTAGATTTCCTTCCACTTTGCCATATGGAAATAATAGTTATTATTCTGATTCTGTAGCTTCTATCAGTGTGCGAGTGACCATATGCAAAAGTACTTTATTCACTTCAGCTGGGAAACCCACTGCATTTCCATAGTATAGAATCACATAATGGTGCCTCCTTCTAGTTTTGTAAAAGGGTCACAGTAAGAAAGTAGCCTTCTCACAATCTGGCACTGCTTAGCAGGGCAATGTAAGTGAGACTTTTTGAAATGCAATGGCTCAAGCCAAGCAACTGTTCTTGAAAAACTGATTTGGCTGCATCCTCCGGAAGACTTGCCACTATTGTTTGGAGAGCTTTTCCAGGTTGTCTGTACATACAAGCGTGGACAACACTTCCATTGGCATGGCTGGAGAAATTCAATCACTGTGCTTGCATGCACAGAGTGAGGCCGTGGCAATCTGGAAAAGCATCAGTGCGAAGTCTTCCAGGGTGACAGATTGTTGAGTGCAGTACTGCAGGCTACTTCAGCTGCCTGCCGGTTGCCTGTAATTCGGCAATTCAAATTTCACCAGGCTCAAGGTTGACTCAGCTTTCCATCCTTCCGAGGTGGGTAAAATGAGGACCCAAATTGTTGGGTGCATATGCTGATTCTGTAAACTGCTTAGAGAGGATTATAAAGCAGTGTAAAGCAGTGTCTAAGTCTAAGTGCTATTGCTATTGCTGTCTCAGTGTTTTAAGAAGGGGCGCTTCGCTTGGGCTAACATGAACCCGCTTTACACAGCATGATACTTCAGACATGTTGGATCCACTATTCACAATAAATTTGGGGGGAGGTCAGTTGTCCATGAAGCATGGAGGATACCAAAGTAAGAAAGGCTAGTATAAGCTTTACAAAATGTATTATATATAGTATTGCCTAAGATAATCATATACAGCCGTGATGGCGAACCTATGGCATGGGTGCCACAGGTGGCCCGTGGAGCTATATCAGTGGGCACATGAGCTCAGCTCCGGAATGCTTGCATGCACCGGCCAGCTGATTTTCAGGCTTTCTGGGCCCACCAGAAGTCAGGAAACACACCGTTTTCGGCTTCTGGAGGGCCTCTGAGGGGGTGGGGAAGGCTGTTTTCGCCCTCTCCAGGCTCCTAGAAAGGCTCTGGAGCCTGGGAAGAGCGAAAAATGGGTCTACCGGGCCCACTGGGCCATCGCATGCCAAAAACAGGGGGAGCACGGGGGATTAGGGCACATAGAACTATGGATGTGGGCACGTGTGCGTGTGACCCTACCGCGCTCCCCCCGCTTTTGGCACGCGATGGCAAAAAGGTTAGCCATCACTGATATACATTATCAGGGAATGTTCAGTATATGCATATTTTTCTAAAGGCCTCTCAGATTTCAAGAGATAGAGCCAGTTCACGTGATCTCACGTATACATGGATTTTGTACTGAGTTGCTTTGTATGTTAGATACTTGTAATAAGTGAACTCTCAAGTGCGTATATCTGTAAGCTATTGTTATCTGATCAATTGGCAGTTGCCATTAAAGAAAAAGCAAAGGATAGTTGAGAACGTGCATCACTATCAAGAGTACATATTTAACAGCCTTGTGTTATGCAGATAAATCTGTGCATTAGCTTAATCAAATTGTGTATAGCAAAATATAGTATTTGGGAAGGCAGAGGTAGAATTCAAAAAGAATAATGCCCATAACTTTAAAAAAATAATTATGCCAATGAAAAGTTTCTTAAAAGCCACTATATATTATAATGGTGATCGAATTATAGATAATGTAGTAAACCCTCTTTGAGTTATTGCTTCCTGAAAGTCTGTATTAAACTTAATCTATATATTGAAAAGTAAGACAATCAATTTTATCATTCTTTTAGGATTCCGAGACTGGGTTCCAAAGGAGCTGCAGAGGGTTGGCTGTGTGGAATTGCTAAACACTGTACAAAGGCGAGTAAGACCCAAACTCCACGTCTTTGGAGGTATCCATGAAGGTAATCCATGAAATAAGATGCCTTGTGACGAGAAAATATTCAAGTCATTATTTTTGGTATTTTATGTCAGAAAAGGGTTTCAAATAGAATGAAGTTATTTTTTAAAAAATTGGTCATGTATGAGATTTAAATTTGACATTTAAACCAATATTATAGCTGAAGGTGAAGCAATGGGAGGTAAGGAGAATGGCACGTCACAGGAAGTGGCCTGGTGCCATTTGAGTCAATAATAGGAAAGCACAGATTTGATTGTACCAAGTTATTTACCATCCTGATAAATGCTACATGTAGTAAACAAATACAGGTAGTCCTCCACTTACAACAGTTCATTTAGTGACCATTCAAAGTTACAACAGCACTCAAAATAGTGACTTATGATTGTTTTTCAAACTTACACCCATTGCAGTATCCCTTTGGTCACATGATCAAAATTTAGATATTTGGCAAATGGTTCATATTTATGACCATTGCTGTGTCCCAAAGTCATGTGATCACCTTTTGTAACTTTCTGACAAGCAGTGGGGAAGCCAGATTCACTTAACAACCGAGTTACCAACTTATCAACTGTAGTGATTCACTTAACAACTGAGGCAAGAAAGGTCATAAAATGGGGCAAAACTCACTTAACAAATTTACCTAACAACAGAAATGTTAGGCTCAATTGTGGTCGTAAGTCAAGGACTATCTGTACAATGCCCACTTTATGGCTTTTGTCCATGTTATTCTGGGCATTGAAGCTTCCCTAAGAATCTTGTACAAGTTGCAAATATGAGTAACATCTTTAAATCATTTAGAGCCTTTTGGATAAAAGAGACCATTTACGTTTGCAGCAAGTGGTTTCATTCTGCATATGTTTTTTATAGAAAGTTCAAGATGTGGACAACATAACCCAAATAGCAGAGCAGATGAAGAAATAACAAGTGAAGCGGGTGTGTGGAGTTATAATCTGGTTTAAATTTCAGATGCTTTTAAATAGCATGTGTATTTTTTAGATAAGCTTTTCAAAATATCCTGCTTTAATGTTAAATTAAAAGCAGAGGCATTTCTAGCACACAAATCTGGTTATGGGGTAATGAGAAATTCCTTCAAATAAAACTAAGCAGGAGTTTTAAATATTTAATGAACTTTAGTCGCGTTTATATCCCAGCGAGACAAATACTGCAAATGCTGCCTTAGAGATCAGAGAGAGAACAATGTTGTGACCCCAGAGTAAAAATTATATATTTAAATGCTTTATATTGCATACCTCCCTTTTTGAGGAATTTTCTTACGGTCTTTAATTAAGCTCTCTGCGAATAGGCAGCTCTGGAGAACTTTATAAAACACGAGATGTCCAGTTGATTGGTACTGTTGCTTCCCCCCTCCCCCCGTTTGCATTATTTTAAACCAACTAGATTTTTATACCAGTGTTATATAAAGCCTTTCAGGTAGGTTTTCGTAATGAGAAATGCTGACTAGCCCTTAACCACAGCAGCATCCGTGTAAAAAATAAGATTAACTGTATAATTTTGTATAAATACTGATGCTTAGGTATTAATGTTAAGTAAATGACGGAAGAAACAAATATTTTATTTGAGCATGGAAACTGCCTGCAGCTTTTGTAGTTCTCTTCCACGTTGAAAGTAATCAAACTTCCACTAATAATAGAATTAGCTGATGGAGAGATCATTATGGAAGGCTATTGTGAGGCTCAGCATTATACAATTTAAGTTTATGACTAGGCTGGTAACGCACACGTTAACTATAAAAGAAATTTAATGAGTATTCAAGAGCATTGAGATGATAACAGTTTCTACTTATATGAGTAGATCTCTTCCAACATAATGAAACCTCATTAAAATACTATTATTACTAAATTGTTGTTGTTGTTCTTGTTCTTGTTGTTGTTGTTATAACTTAAATGTCAAATGCCCTATGGCTATACCTAGCCATAGAGAAATGTGGAAAGTAGAATCATGTCCGTAGCTGACAACATACATGGACAAGTGTGATTCCCTAACCTAACTGTACAGCACAATATGTGGAAAAGTGTAAAGGAAGGGTTGGGACTGGCTTGGTTGGCTAGTTTTCTATTTTTAAGACCACACATGTATATCCCCATATATTCAGTATGTCTCTTTAGATCAGAATCAAAATTATGTTTCCTTTAATTCAGTTCATAGTTAACCTGTAAATGTTCATGCAACCCTTACATTATTGAGGATAAGCAGTTGCATACTGTGGAGGAGTTCAGCTTTTCATTATTTATTAAAAAGCAAAATCATAGGTCATATAGAGGATCTATTTTAAAAAGAACTCAAAAGGATTTTTCTTTTTGAGAGAGAGAGAGATTGCTTGTACAACAATTGTGAAATAATTGTTCTCAGAAGTATAGATCAGGTACCTTAATTATTAATTGCAAAGATTTGCACTGAATGTACTGTATAGAACGAGTAATGTAAAACAGTATTTCCTACAGTTTCACTGATTCTTCTAACATTTAAATTTTAACTTAAGGGTAAATCGTATAAGATTATTTTCACATGAAAGGACAGAACAAGAATTTGATGCCACTAAACTCAGTAATTTGGCTTTTTATGAGTAAAATTGCAAATATCTTTCTCTCTTACCGATTTGTTTGTTTGTTTGTTTGTTTGTTTGTTTGTTTATTTATTTAAGTTTGTATGACCTCTCACTCACCATGTATTTTTGGACAATTAACAGAAGGTTATACATTTAAAAACAGAACAGAAAACATGAAAGTATGCTGCACAGAGTCCTAGGACAGCATATTGAAAAGAGGTCTCCCTCTTTATAGATCCAATATCCTGACAGTATTACCAATATGGAGGAGAAGCATGGACATGCTCTTGTATGCTTTTCTGTCACACACACACACACACACACACACACATATAATGTCTAAGTTACTATAGAACCATGATGGTGAACCTATGGCACGCGTGCCACAGGTGCCACATGGAGCCATATCTGTGGGCATGTGAGCGTTGCCCTAGCTCAGCTCCAGCATGCATGCGTGCGCCGGCCATCTGATTTTCCGGCCTTCCGGGCCCACCGGAAGTCAGGAAGTAGGCCGTTTCCAGCCTCCAGGTGGGGAGAAGTCTGTTTTTGCCATCCCCAGGCTCCTAGAAAGCCTCTGGAGCCTGGGGAGGGCAAAAAATGGGCCTACCTGGCCCACTGTGCCATTGCGTGCCAAAAGCGGGGGGAGCGGGGGGTCGCACGCACATGCATGGGGGCAGCGGGATGCATTGAATTATGTGTGTGGGCATGCGTGAGAGAGATCACCCCCATGCTCCCCTCTCTGTTGGCATGCAATGGCAAAAAGGCTAGCCATCACTGCTATAGAATCTTCTAATGCCGAGGATGGCATTGTGGGAGCTTTTACGTTTTTTCTATCTTCTGAAAATGAAGAGAATGGTTTGATTATGGAAAATTGAATCAGAGCTTTTAAGCTTCTTTTGTGAGCCTGAGGAAAGATCCAACCCTGAAGAGAGTGAAAAGGAGCATGCAGGGAAGAGTTTCAGCACCATCCAGCATTGTCCGGTCCTGTTGACAAATTTCAGAATAAGTAGACAATTACACCAGCCCACACGCTGGTGCCCTTTACTCTTTGTAATCAGCAACAAAGCAAAAGACGACATCACAGCACCATGTTCTACATTGCAAGGATCTTAGGAAAGTAGTCCTCTGCGTTGATTCTTCCTTTTTTGCCATTTTCCCACCAATTTATTGATAGCATTTTATGCCGCATATATTTGGCACTGCAGTGGAACAGGTGGTTGAGCAAAGGGGAACATATTTATGATCTGTGTATTTAAATCAGAATTCACCAACCTTTCCTACTTCATTTGTGAAATGGGGCTGTGAGCATTCACGTGAGTGGGGCTCCGAGTGCCGGCACCCGCCTCTCACATGAGTGGGGATATACACACACACTCCCATCACTCACGTAGCCCGGTTGTGAATAGGCCACGGACCGGCAGTGGACCATGGTTCTCAGCTTGGGGACCCCTGCTTTAAACAGTACTCCCCCCCCAAATAGTGATGAAGTACACAGACAAGATTCTAATGGTCTTGTGGACAATGTGAATGAAGTTTGGATTTTAAAAAAAATGTTTGGGAGGCAATGGGAAGTTTTTGCTGAGTTCTCTGAAGTGACTTCATGATATATCAGGTAGCTAAATTGCCAATGTAATAAAAGAGGTGTTAGCACTAATTAAATTAAGCATTGTTTTACATCTAACTTTACACGTGATGAACTTAAAAACAAGTTTAGAAATATTTCTTATAATGTAAAACAAAGACAGCTTTGTCTTCTTAACTTTTTAAAGTTCCTACTAAAGCAAAATTTTATTCTTAAAAACCCAGGGAAAGAGTTATGTGGGTGATTTTAGATTACTGAAAATACATTAAAAGGTTGAACTGATTGCAGTTTCCAAAGTGTGCTTAGAACATTTTCCCCTCCTTTTGTCACTGAAAGGGTATTATACTAGGTCAATGTTTGTTCGCATCACAGTAAATGTGACACATTTTCTCTACAGGTTACGGCATTATGACAGATGGTTACACAACGTACATTAATGCCTCAACGTGTACAGTCAGCTTTCAGCCAACCAACCCACCAATTATATTTGACCTGCCAACGCCACAAGGATCATGAAAGACCGCTACTCCACTGGGGAAGGTCTATAAACTGCCATTTTTCTAATTACAAAACGTTCATTCTCTTAACATGTTTCTTTACAAATAATGTAGGGCTTTTTTGTAAATTGTTGTTACAGAGAAAAAGAAAGATAGGGGTTGTGCTTTTTCTTTTCTCTCTCTCTCTCTCTCTCTCTCTCTCTCTCGGAAATACAGTATCCATTTGAAAATCGATAAAACATTGTGAATTTGTAAAATGAAGTTTTATGTTCTCTTAATTAACTTGCCATTGTAAATTGTTAGTGTTCTCAAAAGGACAGCCAAGCTTTCTTTTAATGAGTGAGACACCTTATTTTAATATTATTAAATAAGATTATAAAAGGCATTGTTTAAAAAAAAAAACCCAGATCCAAATTTGCACAACTTTTATTGTTTTATTGGGGTGGGGGGAGGGATTTCCAATGCTAAAATGCCATTCTTTCCTCATTTTTATTAGCATGTATATGTTCCATGAATCAGAGGTTGGAATATGTCCCTGTGCAAATGCACATCACAATTCAATATTCAATGAAGTGTGTTGAAAACTTCTGGAATTGATAGTTCTAGATATACTTACATCTGTGCTAGGCTGTGGTCACGGAGTTATTAAACTGGATGTGGATTCTCCATTCATATCAGTGAATCATCTCCCTTTCTTGAAAAGAATTCTTGATCTGGAAGAATCTTTACCCATCAGACTCACTCTTGTGTCCACAGCTGATTGCTGGATCAGGGATCAGTTTTTTGATTGATACATATGCGTTCTATGAAATTCTGCTTATTAATGGTATTGCAGTAGTGAGGGGAAAATAGCTTTCTAGGTTTAGTTTGTCTGCCTGCTTTCGTTAGATAGCAACATCCTGTATATGATTATCTAAATTGTCCCAATTTGGGTGAGTTTCTTAAATTATTTTAGTTTTAAAAAATATGGGAATGAAAACTGCAATGAGCAGGTGTTCCATGCAGTAAAAACATGTAAATGTGGACTCCTTTTAAATATGGATTTTTATATATATTTTTTGTGCATTATAACAAAGCAAGGCATATAATATTGCCAGCATAGCATCTCCAAAATTATGCTGTATAGCACATCTAAATTATGAAGGATGTGATACATTTTTTCCAATCGCTCAAGGCCTTCAAGAGCTTGAGATTAAAATCTTTGTGCAGTTTCGGGCATGTATAGAATCAAATAAATACAATCAAGCCTAACTAAAATAAGGCTTTGTTGTCCTTTATATTTAAAATATTATTGAATTGTCTTTCCATTTCTTTTTTTCTTATTTTGCACTGTGTGTAAAGGCAATCTTGCTAGCACAAAATATTGTTGCAGATAGTTACTTCTGTTCTATCACTGTAAATGCTATTGAGCTTTCTTCTGTTTTATGTTATCTTCATGGAATTTAGGAAAGCAGGTGTTTCTTTAAATTTATTGCGATATTATATATCTAGCGGCCTTTATATGCAAATAAAATTGCAAGATTTTTAAATATTTAACTGTTTGAGCATGCTTTTATGGTTTGGAAAAATTAAAACTTGTTCTAATGGATGCACTCAGCACAACACTACAAAATAATGCTATACCCAGCTCAGTACTGCTCAGGGCAGTTGGAGGCAGAATTCAGTGAATCATATGCATTGTTCAAAAGGAAGAAAACTACTACTACTACTACTACTACTACTACTACTACTACTACTACTTCTTCTCCTCCTCCTCCTCCTCCTCCTCCTCCTTCTTATCCTTCTTCTTCTTCTCCTCCTCTTCCTTCTCCTCCTCCTCCTCCTCCACCTCCTCCTTCCCTCCCCCTTCTCCTCTCTCTCCCATATTATAATAGATAATAGAGACAAAGCAGCCCATTGGGTGGACTAAATGGGTCAGTAGATTGGGCATGTATCAGAGAACTATTGTTAGCTTTCCAAATCCTTGACCTAGAACCTTTTGTCTCAAGTTTACAGCAATCAAATCCACAAACTAGTGAATCACAAATGCCAGTTGAATCTCAGATTGTAGTAAAGAAAATGAAAAAAAAATAGCCTTTTCCCAACACTTATCCATACTCAGGTTTTTGGTGTATCAGCTTGTCATTTAAAAAATCTGAGTAAGTTTTATGAGTAAATAATCTATCTCAAATCATGTGATAATTTATTAGATGACTCTCCGCTGAAAATGACTCAAATAGAATGAGTTTGAATGGGTAATCAGTTACTCACTTGCTGCCTTTGATTTTAATAAGTTATCCTTCTCATCCAACACGTCTACAGTGACCACATGATAAATATTTTGTATAGTCACAAGTACTTCTAAATTCTATCACTTAGCACATTTTATTGAGATCCTTTTAATAGCTTAAATTTTGGTTAGAACATATTTTCAGTTTGGTTTCTGATCTTGTTACTTACTGGAAGTTTCATGAATTGTTTTAAAAGGACTGATATTAGACAAGCCACTTCCAGCATAAACAATTGTGTAGTTTGTTAACTAAGTAGAACTAGTGTAAAATTATGTACATTTTCAGTGGAAAGGATTCACATACACAATCTGTTCATGGAAATCAAGGGTCATAAAAATAATATTGCAATATACTGCAATAGATCTAGGATTATGACCCCAGGCTACAAGGTAAATAGCCTGTGGGGAAAAGGGAGCTTACCATGTGAATAGTTATACTGCTTTTCATAAAGTAAGTGTGATTATGATAAAAAACATAAGGTTACGCCTTCCATTTCCACTTGATATAAGCTAGAATTTAGAATAAACAAATAGACTTCTGTTTGGGATCCCCTTAAATACACCATGTTTTGTAAATGTGCTCACGTCTTATATCCCCGGTTATATACTTCTATTTATGGCATTTTACCTTGGCCTTCAAGGCACTTACTATTATTCTGTATGAGCACATCAGACAGATTTCCACCAACATTCTCACATGGAAGATGGCCTTCTTAATAGCTTCCATCACTGCCAGAATAGTTAGGGGCTAGGCTTCTTCTCAATAAGAGGAGGACAATGTGAGTTCCACCAAAACAGGTTGGTTCTTGACTGAATTCCTGTTTGACATCCAAGATTCATTCTAGTTTTCACAGAGAAGTGATCATATTGCCAAATTTCTGCTAAAAGTTACAACATTAGAAATGAGAGCATAAACTAGAGATACATAGAACTTAAGTCTACATCTCAAGCACAGGCAGCTGATGACCTGTTGATCTCCTATAGGGCAAGAAATTCAGGGAGATTGGTTTCAGCTGAAACTAATACATGTGAGCCTAGATGAATTTCCTCCAGTCAGTAAATAGTCCAAGTTCTGCTTTCTGACTAGAGAAGATATATTCATCCTTTCCTCCAACAATTGCATTTGCTGTCCAGGGCTGACAGCATTGATTGGTGCCCATAAATCCAATAACAGATCCACTTTCTACATGTCCCATAATAATAATTTGGTTATCCCAGGGATAGACAACCTGCTTTCTTCTAAATTATTAGATCAACTCCTTTTGGCCAAAGTAAGCATGGCATGAGTAAGGTGTTGTGGAGACTATAATCCAAAACATCTGGAGGATACAAGGGTGCCCATTGTTAGCCTACTCTATCTGCCTTTTAAAAATAGGTGAAGCTATACCATTAGGGCAGTGGTTCTGTGGGCGTGGCTTGGTGGGCGTTGTGTGGCTTGGTGGGCATGGCAGGGGAAGGATATTGCAAAATCTCCATTCCCTCCCCACTCCTGGGAGAAGGATATTGCAAAATCTCCATTTCTACCCCACTCTAGGGCCTGCCAGAGGTGGTATTTGCCAGTTCTCTGAACTACTCAAAATTTCTACTACCGGTTCTCCAGAACCTGTCAGAACCTGCTGGATTTCACCCCTGCATTAGGGTTATCCTCTTGCTGTTTAACATTCAGTTCTCATGGCTGGATCTACAGCATTCTTATTGTTTTTATCTTTGAAATGTTATATACACAGACCATTTTAAATAACCATTGCTGCCAAAGGGGATTTGGCTGAGGCATCCAGCAACAGAATGGATTATCTGTTTTGTTTGTTCTTTAACCTGTAGATGTTCCCATATGACTATACAAGAACCTCTGGTAGAAGAAGCTACTAGTGTTCAGTCTTTTCAAGTGATTGATTAACCACACAGTAGTCGATTAACCTTTTCACTTTGAGAGAGCAGCTTTCATCTAATCATCTTGAAAAGGTTGAAAGCAGTCAAGGCCTTTATCAAATGAGGGCTGCAGAATAGGATGTTCCACCAAGGTGATTGGTTCCTGAGTTCTCCTGTCTAGTGAATTCAAGAGACCCAGAGGTCAAGCATTTATTAGAGTAAGAGACTTTCAAATCAATCTGATCTACTTCAGGGGTATTCTACCAGGATCATACCAAAACAGTGTTTTTAAGGCAGAGTGATAAAATAATGAACAGTTGCTTGTAAGTAATTGTATTACATTTAAGATTGCCAAGAAAAAATGTTCTATTGTATTTCATATTTTGCAAGTATTCATTGAAAAAAATAATAGCTACATCATGCACCCTGCATGGAAGTGTTTTGTTTTGTTTGTTTTGGGGTGCCTTTCAGTCAATTTCTGACACCAGGTGACTTGCCTGGTGTCAGAAACCTGCAGTTTCCATGGCAATATTTTGGAAGTGCCATTGCCTGCTTTCTAGAGTTGAGAGAGTGTGGCTGGCCCAAAGTCACCCTGATTTATGGCTCTCTGGGACTAGAACTCATGGTCTCCCAATTTCTAGCCTGATACTTTAAGCACTACACCAAACAGCATGATATAGGGCCGTGATGGCGAACCTATGGCACGAGTGCCACAGGTGGCACGTGGAGCCATATTGGTGGGCACACGAGCTCAGCTCCGGCATGCATGTGTGCACCGGCCAGCTGATTTTCAGGCCTTCTGGGCCCACCAGAAGTCAGGAAACACACTGTTTCCA
>JANHZT010001952.1:34488-45155 GCA_032468215.1 Stegonotus admiraltiensis | reverse complement strand
TCCTTCCTTCCTTCCTTCCTTCCTTCCTTCCTTCCTTCCTTCCTTCCTTCCTTCCTTCCTTCCTTCCTTCCTGTCCTTCTCTCTCTCTCTTTCTCATATAATATCTGCGACAAAGGGTTGAGAAATTCATTTAAACACACTTGGAGAATTAGGAAGAGAACAAGGGGAAACCCCATTCTCTGCATAATACTTGATGGAATCCTTATTTTGAGTTTTAGTATTTTTGGCCATGACTGTATGCAGAAATTGCACGTTCTAGTAATTCAACAAAATTTTATATAATGGTACCATAATACAGTTCCTTAATTATTTATATCTTCTTTTTCTAAATTAGGCTACATTTAATCACATATAGTAACAGAATAAATAATAAAACAGAACTTTTGATGAAAATCAATTCTTTATTAATATCTGCATATTAATAACACAAAAATGACAGCTTTTAAAAACCAGATATAAAGATATTTGACATGCCTTCAAAAATATCTCTAGTACAAACAATATCTTTTCTGATAAATCCTGAACCTCACATTTCTATAACATGCACTATATGCATCAGATTAAGTATACATGCATTTTACCTTGGGCACATGGGCTAATTATCTGAGTAGATTACAAGCATTGCCTATTAACTATTACTGTAGAAAGACCATAAATGTCTCATCATACTTATGCTTGTATAATTCCATCAAACACATTTTGGGTATTTATTAAAGGTAAGGTGACAGGGTGTCACTTTCCAGCCACACATTCTTCATCAATCTATGGATTCAGTTATAAAGTCTCCAAGCAAGATATTCATAACAGAAATACTGCCGGAGGCTGTAACTTTGGTGACTTCCTTTCCACCAGCAGCAAAATACTGTTGAAGGCATAATATTCCTTCTTCACACAGCAACTCTTCTTTGCAAAAAAGGTCAATCACTGTCACATTACTGCTTCAGAAAAGTACGCCATCTTCTTGAAAATCTCAGTCTGACCTCTGTGTTTTCTGTTTATTATGCAACAACCTTCTCAAATCACCCATTTCCCACAACTAATACTGCTTATGCTGCTAGTACTTAAAAGTGTCTGCAGGAGAAACCATGGTCCAGAACAAGGAAAAACTCAAAAGATTTCCTATAAAGGGCAGCAATAATGATCTGGAGAAAAAAATGTACTGCATGAAGCACACAATGAGTATCAGCCAATGCCACTCTCATTAGCTTGTCTATTAATAAATTCACAAGTAGACAACCTTCTAATTTTTCTTCTGTACAGATGACATAAATATAGAACTTCCCTTTACCTATTGCTTGTTTGCACAACACTGAATCTTAACTGGAAATATGAACCGATTAAATTTTGTGAACAACCTTCCTGTGGCTCAGTAATGAGATGCAGAGCCCAGGCTATACCACATGCTTATTACGAATAATTTCCCCCCCTTCTATCTCAATTTGCTCATACAGCCACTTGCGATCACAACGGCATTCAGGTCCACACTTGCGGGAGCCGCACTTGGAGCAGGCATAGAAACACCCAAGGCAGTCTTCATCAAGGCAGTCACACAGGTCTATCCCGCTGTAAAGCAGAAAGCCTTGGCCGTCGTATACCTTGCTCTTTGCTGCTATTAATTGCCTGGAGGGAAAAATACAAGCAACCAATCATTAACAACGATTTGTAATACTAGACACTTTGATTGATTGATTGATTGATTTTAGACAATTCAGTTTAAAATTCCAAACAAATTCCAGTTTGTTGTACTAAGGAGCAGCAGATATAAATTAATATGACCACTGCAATGCGCGCTACATGGGGCTGTCCTTGAAAAGTTTATGGAAGCTTCAATTAGTTCAAAATACACCGGCTTGAATGGTTTTTATGCAAGTCTAGATTGGTCCCTCTCTTGTGCGAGAGCTGCATTGGCTCCTGATTTGCTTCCGGGTCCAATTCAAGGTGCTGGTTGTGTCACCTTTAAGCTCTACCTGGTCCGGGGCCAGGTTGTTTGAAGGGCCATCTTTTCCCAATTACATCTACCTTACCCACCGGAGTGGGGAGACAGGGATATTACCAGTCTCGGCTACTAAGGAGGTTCATCCAATGAGAAGAAAGAAGAAAGGCTTTCTCCATGGTAGCTCCCTTCCTAAGGAACACCATCCCTCCAGAAATAAGATTGGCACCTACCTTGACACTCTTTTGAAATGCCCTGTTACCAGGGAAAAGTGGGGGAGGATGGGAGGCCATATAATAATAATAATTATTTTTAAATGACAACTGTATAGGCTGCAAGGACACTTCTGCAGGATAAACTTTTAATTCAATACAGAAGCCATTTATATATTCAAGCAGCAAGACACAACCTGGGTGTGTCTCCATGCTATAATTCTGACTCTTGTGCCAGGCAGCAATTTAACAACCAGTTCGGACGAAGTGGTGCAAACCGGTTGAATCCCACCACTGGCTACAGCCCATATTAGTTAGGGATGAAAGGACATAATACCAAATAATCAAATACCATAATGCCAAATAATCAAATTTGGCATCAGCTTTTTATAACGTCTGAACATAGTTTGCATACATATTGTAGAACAAACCTGGATCACTTTAATTACCCTGTTTCCCCCAAAATAAGACATCCCCTGATAATAAGCCCAATCGGGCTTTTGAGAGCATGGCAATAAGGCCAAGCGCTTATTTCAGGGTTCAAAAAAATATAAGACAGGGTCTTATTTTCGGGGAAACACGGTAGATCATCTTAAAAGTTTTATTTAGCTATGCTTAAATTGCTGCTTTTTACTAAGATAGCTGTGAATTTGAACATTCAGTCTTGCAGAACCCAAAGACCCCAGAAAAAATATTGGGTGGGTGGGGGAGGTAACTAACTAGGATCAGCTAGTGTTATGTTATGCCAACCTAGGAGCATGATGGCGAACCTATGGCACAGGTGCCACAGGTGGCATGTGTAGCCATATCGGTGGACATGCAAGCTCAGCTCTGGTGCACGTGGGCCTTCTGGGTCCACCAGAAGTAGGGAAACAGGCTGTTTCCTGCCTCCGGAGGACCTTGGGGGGGAGAAAGGCCCGTTTTTCTTTCTCCCCAGCCTCCAGAGCCTTTCTAGGAGTCTGGGGAGGGCAAAAATGGCCTTCCACACCCCCTTGGAGGCCCTCAGGAGGCTGGAAACGGCCTGTTTGCCAACTTCTGATGGGACTGGAAGTCCCATTTTTGCTGTCCCCAGCCTCCGGGGACAGCAAGTTGGCAAACTGGCCATTTTCAGCCTCCGGAGGGTGGGGAAGGCCATTTTCGCCCTCCTCAGACTCCTAGAAAGGCTCTGGAGGCTGGGGACAGCAAAAACGGGCCTATCGTGCCATCGTGTGCCAGGAGCAGGGGGAGTGGAGAAGTTGTACGTGCATGCGCAGGGCGCATAGAATTATGGGTGTGGACATGCGCGCACATGCCCCCCCCACTCCTGGCACACAATGGCAAAAAGGTTAGCCATCACTGATCTAGGATATAGAAAAATCCACTACCACAAATTACGCATTCCTTGGTAGAACTCTACTTGACACAAAGTTGGTATAAATCTGCTATGGAATAAAAAAGTATATTCATGAATCAATATAAAATGGAGACACATCTCATAATTTCAATTACTTCTTCCGGAGTACTTTGATTGCTGTTGCCCTGAAGCTGCTATAAAATATAAAATGTTTTATAAAAACTCAATGGCTAAATAAAAGTAATGAAGATGACTGGAACAATCCAAGGTTTTAGCTGGAAGAAAGGCACAAATACCTATCTGCTATGACAAGTAGCAAAAAGGAGGGTAATGTGTGCTTCTAATCAACTTTCTTCTCCTGATTAGTAAAGAAATCCTACTTTCCTAGTGCAATCTGTATCGCACAGAAAAGACAAAAACTTCTAAGGAGAACTTATTGTTTTTGTCTTGGGACCAAAAACAAGTAAGTAAGTAAGTAAGTAAGTAAGTAAGTAAGTAAGTAAATTGCACCAAGAACATTTCCCCTAATCTGGGAAAGATTATGGATACCCCGACTGCAGTATTATATACTGATTTTCCACTTTTCAAGCTGCTTTATAATGATTGGACAATGCAACTTATTTTATTCCTATGCACAAACATAGGGGGGGAAATTCCATGCATCTAAGCAGTTCTAAATCATAATCTATATGTAAGCAGAACAATTTTCCATCAAAGTGAAAAAGCAAAGGCAATCAATCCATAAACAGTCTACCTGTCTGAATTAACGGATGTGTTTTTTGTTTGTAGCCTTCTTTTTTCTCTTTTGTTTGCTGCTTCTGGAGGAAATCCAGTATGCCGTCCTGGATTAGCAAACTTCAAGGCTTTAGTTGTACGTCCCTGAATAAATACAGACAATTTCATTTTAAAAAATTCAAAGCATTTCTAATTAAGTGATATCATATTTCAGCTAAGGGACAAACACTGAAACTGAAGCCAAATATACACTTCTCTCTTTTTATTTATAGTATCAACTGTAATCTAAGTTGCTTATGAGATATCTCAATGAATAAAAGTAATAGTAATATTAATAGTCAAAAGAAAGCAAAGATAATAAGTTGGACAGGAATATACCCTTAGAGATGCAAGTTAATGGAAACAGGAATAATTACTTTAATAAACAGGATAATTTCTTCACTTCTCTTTTTATTTCCTACTAGCTGATAACCAGGCGTTGCCCGGGTATTTATTTATCCTAATCCTGTATTAGACAGGAAAAGGAATGAATTATATCTATAGTGTCAAATCAAAGTACCATTTCCATTTTTCCGATGGTAACACTTGCATGCTGCAAGTAGTCTTTATGTGGATCATAGCGGAATCCTCCCAATGCTAAGCTAAAATGTTGCGCAGTCCGTGATTGTCTGGCTCTATCTCTCATTTCCTGTAGTCAGGCCTCACGCTGTTGTACTGTCTCTGAAGCTCTAGATGTAGCAGCTCTCTCTTTCATAACCTGTAGTCGGGCCTCACACTGCTGTACTGTCTCTGAAGCTCTAGATGTAGCAGCTCTCTTGCGTATCAGCGCAAGTCTAATATTCCTCTCCTCTGGAGTTTCTTGTCTACGCTGTTGTTTCATTTTTCTAGCCTTTGATTGCACTTGGCCAATCGCCTGACGTTTCCTTGGAGGCATCGTTACAGCAATGAAATCTATTATTATGGAATACAATAAAGTAAATGTAAGAAAAAGACACTTGGGCCTAGCCCTGTTACCAGTTGTAGAAGAAAACTGGCTCAACCACTGTGGTGAGAATTAGAGACCTAATTGCCCTGGCCAACAGCCTGGGAAAATTCTACAAGGAACTTTGAGGTGATTATATGCATTAGCAGGCACCTCCCCCGACAACTTGCCCTCTTTGCTTGAAACTGAGGGCCTAGCGTGGTTTTTATTAATGAACCAATCCCCCTTACCAGAGGGAGCCTCCTTGTTTTTTGTTTGTTTGTTTTTGTTTTAAGGTTTTTTTTTTAAGAACCTATCCCTCTTACCGGAGGGAGCCCCCTTGTGGAGTACTGTGAAGCCGTTACCATGGCAACTCCACTGTGCTGTACAGTAGAAGCCATTTTAAGGCACAACAGGGTGTATCTTAACAGAACTTGAATCCAAAATGCACACTAACATTGTCAAAAGTACTTTGATTTGACACTATAGATATAAATCATTCCTTTTCATTTCAGTGACCCAGGCGTTCCAGAGTTATGCTGGAACACACACACACAGACACACAGCCCGAGGGGTGTTGGGGGTGTCTTACCCCCACAGTATTTCTTCCCAGAGAGTAAGTCATCTGTGTACCAGGTTTGGTTGAAATTGCTCGAGACGTTCCAGAGTTATGCTGGAACATACACACACAGAGCCATATATATATAGAGAGAGAGATTTCCAAAATAGGAAATAACTGTAGCATGTCTTCATTAAACATAGACAGTGCAAAGCTAGATACCAAGTTCAGTTTTAAAGATGAAAGTCTTCCATCATGGTGCTCCTTATTGCTTGGAAGAGAAATTTCTTCTATCAATCATGTAAGAGCTCTAAGGAGTGTACAGCTTCAGACTGCAGATGGTAATTCAGTTTTTAAATGTTCCCCTTAGTGAAATATACCTTGCAGGAAAAGCACTAAAAAAGTAGGGAGATGTTAGAATCTCTCTTCATTGTTCTCCCTAACCTGTTTCATATTTGCAGAGTATTTTACACAGGGGATTTGTAAAAGCATAGTCTACCATCAGTCTGAAGTAGTACATCCCATTCTAGTATCTTAAATTCTTTTAAATCTCAAGGTATGCAGTGTGTTGATAAGACCTCACTGCTTACACAAATTATATGGTCTCATCCTGGCTAATTTGCCTTTAGTACTATAAAAAAGTTAAGATCATATCATCATACAAACCAGGAAAGTATTGCTAACGTATTCATGAAAAGCCACTTTATTAAAACAGCTCTTTAACTATTGCTTCCTGGTTTGAATAAAACAGAAATTTGTTTGAATGAGTTGAAAGTTATGGGAAAAGCTTATGCATATTGCAGTTTCAAAAGCTGAACAGTTATTTTCTCCCTGTTCCCATGAAAGGATTTGGCCTATTTTCCCCTTAAAAGGATTAGAGCTCATTCCTACATATAATTCATACAAAGATTCAACTGAGAAGTTGCAATTTTACATGAAAACGCCATTTCTGATGTTTAAACTGTGATGGCATTTTCTTCATGCAGTGCTTATCCAGTGAGTCATACATTCAGGAACTATACAGAACTGAGTGTACTCTTAATATTTTAAGAGAGGGGATTGATGCTATTCTTTTCATACTTTTAACCTGTCTCCTATGGCACATATATTTAGAGGTACCACTTTTTTTCAGTGGGTGGGATTTACTATCACATAACTGCAAAAGTTACAGCTTTAGTCCAGTACTTAGATAGTATACATACGTCTGAATCAAGTCTCCTTCGTTGACGATCTTCAGAGTCAACCTCTGCATTTCCATTTATTATCTGTGTACATTTGGGGCAAAGCTTCCAGCCTGGTATAAATTGACGTCCAAACTTGGCACTTAGAAAAGATGCATCATCTATGTCAATTGCATGCAAGTTTTTCCTGGAGAGTTTTTTGTGCATATTAAAAGGATCACAACACGACTTTTGCAAGTCTTCATACCTATCAAGGTAAACTTTAGCATGATGGAAGCAGATTGTATGAGTCTCTGAAAGAGTTATCCCAGTTCTAAGCTGAAGAAGTAACAGATCAGTTGCTGATAAATCTTGCTTAGTCTTGAAGCCAGTTTGAGAGGTAAAGTATGCTTTATGACAATCGCTGCTAGCTTGCAGCTGATTTCCAATTGAACATGGATCCATTTTACTTGATCAGTAAAATATATTTCAGTATTTAAATTGTATCGTTTGTCGTCTTTAACAGCTGTTACGAGGTTTATCCTGGAGAAAGCAGTGAAGGAAGTAAGATTTGTGATGCATAAGTTTATTTTTAACTAGAGCCAAAACAAAATCAACTCAGAAATGTGTCCTGTATGCTGATTTTTTAAAGGATGAAGTGGAATCATAAAGTAGGCATTTCTGCAGGCAATGCCAGTTTCTTGGTTTTCAAGCAATTTGCCTATCATTAAATTTAGGCACTAAAGTACCATGTTGCAACTGGAGTACATTTATATACCAGCTTTTATCAATTCCGTCTATAAAATAACCGCCATTTCATGTATAGGTTTTCATAGATTAAAAGAATATCGTAGAATGGTACAAGTAGTTTTAAGAATTGGAAGGACTAACCTAATTGGGAACTAAAATAGCTAGATTGGTTTCTATTCCAAAATGAAAGGTTGCTTTAAAATAACAAAATCATTTTTTTCAGAATACTCATTGTGAAAAAGGTGCCCAAATGATAATAGATACTTATATTAGGTTTTTGACATTAAGAATCTCAAAAATAAACAAACAGACAAACAAGGCCAGTTTGTTACGCCGTTAATAAATTCCAAACAATCCAAGCATTTTACTTATGCAGAAGAATCCTGCAACAGATCTGATGGGACGTTGTAAGACTTTCATACTCATTAGGTTATTGGATGAAGTTGAAAATTATACAGATAACTCAACTAGAACTCTCAGACAAAGTAGGCTAAGGACCACCTTTAATTATTTTCCAAGCACATAATTTAAGATTCAAGCATAGAAGCAGCTGCAACATGACGCTTTTGTACCTTGGGAATATACATCTTGTCCAGAGTGCAGAATCTGCTAGCAAAACATGCACCAGATTATTTCTTGAGAAATGTATGATGCCACTTCCATTATCTGTCTTAACAGTGGAAAGAAGCCTTAAGACATCTGAATTAATATTTCCTAATAGCACTTTAATCAAAGAGTGCAAGGCAGGAGGTTGCAAGAATGATGGCGGAAGCAAAGCCAATGTGAAGAAGCTATTAAACTGCAAGCAATTAAATGGTCGACAACAAAATCAGACAAGGAAAAAAACTTGCAACTTGCAGCTTTTTTCCTAGATGAATCAAGAATCACATGCGTGCCCAGTCCAGATTGACATTTTATCAGAACAGCAATTAGGATTATTTTTTTAAGGATCACCAAAATTGTATTTTTTTTTCAAACACTTGCAGAGGTCAGGATCCAAAAAAATCCACATAATGCATGTAAGTGCTTCTATGTATGCAATTTTCTTTATCCAAGTTTCCTTCCAACTAAAGTGTTCTGGGTTTGCACGGGATGCCCCATAATCTTCCACATCATCATTTCAGATAGGAGGACAAAGAGCTAGCTGAAGATATCCCCAAAAGTCCAGATTTGCATGTAGAGCTTTGTAAGCAGCAACTGGAATCCTATGATGAGTCTCACTATTTAGCCTAATTTTCTTGTCTTCTTGAATTATTTATTTTAGAATCTGAAACAAAAATTCATATGAGGACCCGTGTCTGGAATATTTTAACTCTTTGCCTTTTTCACACAATTATACTTTACATCCTCTATTCTGCTCCAAGTTAGTTATGACTCCAAAAGACATAGATTTCAGCTTGATATCAAATATTTGACTGTGTTCTATAAACACAGGTGCACTTTTACAGCTCAACTTTTTGTTTGTATTTTTTGTTTGTTGTTATGTAAACAAACATGATTGCCTCACATTTCTTGTATTGTTTAATTATTTTAGTCAAGAGATCTAAGGTCCTGTTCATAATTTAAACTCATTTGTAACAGAAAAGAGATACATAAAATTACATCAGCTCCCAAATTCAACTTAAAATGACAAGAATAAGGTTTTAAATTGTTGTCGGTATAAAATATTGCCAATAGTGAGTGTTGCAACATCTAAAGCTTCAGTTTTGCTTTTTGCTCCGATTAAACATTTTAAGTGATGTATGAGAGTGGGCAAATTTTAGAAAGAGCAGAAGATGTCAAGGATAATGCACTAATTTTATGTAAGAGTGAATCATTGAAGATAAATAGCTGATACCCCTTGATAAGCTCATTAAAAACATTGCAGGTAATGTTAGAAAGGAGGCAAGAACAACTGCTGGTAATTATATTTAAAAAGTAACAGAAAGAAGAGCCAAGACATGGAAAGAAAATAAAACAAGGAATAACTTCAACATATTTGCCATTATCAAAGCATGCACATTATTCTTAAAAATCTTTGTCTCTGTAGTTGATTGATTATTCAGTGTCTGAGATTCTTAATATCAGTACGTGAACTGGATTGTCTTGAATGAACAAGCTGTGTTCTCACAATACTGGAAGTATTCAACTTTGTCAACACATTGGGGTATTTTAATTAGCATTTCAGCACCATGTAACTCAAGAGTGAGGAATGTGAGACATTCCATTCCTGAACCACAATTCCCAGCATCCTTTGTCATTGCTATAGTGAAAGTTATAGTTCTGTAGTGGAACTGAAGCTACTCAAAGCTGTGTCCAGCAGTGTCTGGAGGGATGCAAGTTATATTTCTCTGATTTATCTGATGCCACAGCAGTCACAGAAATAATTCAATCATGTTGATATGCAAGCATCTTTATAAATGTTGACTTGCTGAAGTGCTAGAGAAAGGGCCCTAATAACAGGTTCTATTTCCAGATATCTGCTATCGTGCAATTCAAATTATTCTTAGTTAACTGACCAAGCAGCAAATAATTTAAAATTTGCTGCAACAATTTCTAAATGTGAGAACTGATTATAAGTTACATTTTTTTAGTGTTGTAACTTCAAATGGTCACTAAATGAATGGTTGTAGTTGTAGTTGTACTTGTTTCTATAAAAAGAGACACTCTGCATATCCTCATAAATATAATTAAATATATTTTGCTGGTAGTAAATTCTTTACCTATGCAATTCAGCTGAAATATCCAAAAATTCTGCTAAAGGATGGGACAGAAAGTGACGAATAACAATGGACAAATCCAGCAAACTTTTTTGTGACAGAAATCACACAAGGAGGGGAAAAAAGAAAAACAAACCCAGCATCCCTAATAGTAATCCTAGGTCAGTGATGGCGAACCTTTTTGCCATCGTGTGCCAAAAGCGGGGGGAGTGTGGGGGGGTTGCGCACGAGTGCCCACACCCATAATCCTATGCGCCCCGCCCCCGCGTATGTGTGCGTGACCCCCCCCATGCTTCCCTCGCTTTTGGCATGTGATGGCACAGCG
>JANHZT010001951.1:174806-188905 GCA_032468215.1 Stegonotus admiraltiensis | reverse complement strand
ATCATCCGTGGCTTTGGGGTAGAGTTCCATCAGTATGCTGATGACACCCAGCTGTACATCTCTACCCCTGGCCACCCAAACGATGCCTTGGAAGTGATGTCCCGGTATATAAATAAAATAATAATAATAATAATAATAATTATTATTATTATTATTATCATCATCATCATCATTATTATTAATCTGCATTGCAATGGAGGTTTGTGGTTGGGGTTCCTTTGTGGTGGCTACAATTTGGGATAGAAGGAGACAGTAATGTTCACTCACTGGAAACACATGTGCACTGCACATGCAGAAGAAGCTATTGGAACCATAAAAAGACCTTGCAA
Source organism: Stegonotus admiraltiensis (assembly GCA_032468215.1). Lineage (NCBI taxonomy): Eukaryota > Metazoa > Chordata > Lepidosauria > Squamata > Colubridae > Stegonotus > Stegonotus admiraltiensis. Next base: position 188,576 of record JANHZT010001951.1, on the reverse strand, counting down.
ATTGATAAGAACTAACCCAGAGTTCCTTTGTTAATGTTAAAAACTTGTTTCGATATGCATTTTTATTTGCAGTAATAATACTTATACTCTGAACTAGTATAAGTAATATACTTATAATATATTATAGTATAGTATATTATTTATACTATTAAGTAGTATAAATCTTTATTTTTCCCACCAATCAGTATATTTCTAGAGAAAATAAAATATTTATATGGCACTATAAAAACCATTCATTTTCAAAGGCGAAGGAATAGTTTTGCAGCAATTCTTCTATTTCCTCTAATTGCTGTTTCCTCTTACAATCTGCTTCAGCAATTTGGGTGGGTGGGGGAACTTTGAAGCATATTTTAAGAGGGGAAAGTGAAGTGGAAAAGGAATCACCAAGAATCATCATTTCAATGATGAATTTCTTCTATTGGCAGAGAGACAAACCAGCTGGATACCATCCAATAGAATAATGTAAGGATTAGCCAAGCCCTCTATTTGTTACAATTTTATTATATATTTCCTCTTTAAACTATTTGCGTAATATACAGTAAGTATATGTAGAAATATACTGAATTTTAGACAATAAGCATTACCTTTAACTCTTATTGTTTATTTCTGGATTTGGGGTCGGGGAAGATAACTCCAACGTTGCCAAATACTGCTTCAACCCATTCCTGTATCATTACTTTAAATCATCATCAACAACAACAATAACATCATCATCATCATCATCATCATCATCATCATCATCATCATCAGAAAAAACAAGAATTTATATGAATATTTACCAGTTGTAGATTAGAATTACACTTCTAAATAGTCTTCCAGTTTAGATTCATGACAGTAGAACATTTTTTCCAACTATGGGACTTCAAACTATTGTAGTATTCATGGGAAATGGGAAATGCTTCCAAAGTATAGGTTCAACATTTTTGCAATCAAAACAGCACATTATATTCTTTGGCAGCTAAACAAAAATAAAAAGTTACAGATGAAAATCTGGCCCCAAAGAAACCACATCATGTTAAATATGATCTCCATTCTTGTAAAATGAGCACCTATATAAGTTTAAATAATAAATAAAATGAACTTTGAACAATTCTTCAGTAATTAGCTGAACACTTAATCACATGAGTTTTATTGGTTTTGACTGTGGTTTATATTTGCTGTTTCATACCTTGTTTCAATCTGTTTTTGAGCTGATCCAGGACTGTAATAAACAATATTCTCTTTCTTGTCTTGAACCCTCATTTTCCTCCTATAGGTTGCAATATATTTAAAGTAATAGTAGTGGTGGTAGTGATGATGATGATGATGATGATGATGATAGCATTTTGTTGAATGAACCATGATGTATTCATTGAAATATAACTTATAGATGCCAGAATATTTTTCATTGGCATTGATTTATTGGACATTCCAATTTCATGACTCCCTTCAGTCCCAATTTCTAATGACATGTATTCCATAGCACATGACATACTCATATTACAAACGTCTGTTACTTATTCTATATGCTCACACGATATTAATACTTTGTACATGCATGATTCATATTTGAATCCCATTCCTTCTTTTGGGAAAATTCAAATATGGTAACTTTGTCACAATAGTATTTATTTCTTATTCAGAATCCTGGCACCTGGCAGGATAAATATAGATGGTTTTATTTGCAAAATGCCATGCAAATTGATCACAACAGGAATTCTGACAAGTAACCTCCTAAGGCTACATGGAAAAGATTACCATTCAGAGAAGCTCCACGGGGCTGAGTTTTCAGATATGATTGATGATGGAAAATTTTAACATTGATAATCTACAAATTTGGTAATTGAAAATTATATCCTCAATTCCTGTGCCCATCTCTTTGAATTTGCTTCCAAACATTGAATAAACACTGAAGTGTGTCAGGGTGTGTTTCAGGGGACATTGAATTGTTCCTATTTTCCTGCAGTGTTCAGAGACACCTAACTTATTGCCTGCTTTGTAGTCAAACTGAGGAACAGAGACTGACTTCTGACATTACACATCATAATGTTTTGCAGTTCATTGTAGGAGTTGATTTGTCAAGCTTTCCTCAACAACTTTACTGGGAGTTATATTGTGGCGTTGACATTTAAAATCTGTTAGAACTCTCACCTCAGTACCTCTATAGAGTTACAATTTTCAGTGCTGCTCTGATAGAAGAAATGATTCTTAAATTGCTATGTGTATAACATAGGAATCTCTAATAAAGAAAATAGAAATTTAAAACATATTATAAAAAAATAAGTATTTAAAAATGTACTTAGTATTACCATTTGTTGAAATGAAAGAGGTCAGAAAAATATAACATGGCTGCCCTATGAGAAATTAGCTCCTAGCTTCTCAGTTTGGCTCTACCAAAACCACCGTGGCAGCATCTGGAAGAATACTAAATATGTTTTCCAGATGTAGTCACATTCAAAAGTTTATGTTTACATATGATGCTGGCCATCAATGTCCATAATCCATCTTTCATTGTGTAATTCGTTTGTTTGTTTGCTTGTATACGTAGCAAATAGCTGAGTGCTATCCAAATAAAATTATTCTATATTATAAAATTCAAGATGAAAGTACCAGAATACCTAGCACTTAATAGTACAGATCACAAAAGTTTAACCAGGAGGTCAATAAGTGTGCAGAGCTGAGAAATTTTCTGGTGGCCAGCGTACATATTAAATTTTTAGTCTAAATGTGGCCCTCAAACAAACGTAATGGAAAGAAATATTTCATATAGATATAGATGGCATTAAAAGGTAAAGGTTTCTCTGTCAGTCATGAATCTAGGGCACAGTGCTCATCTCTGTTTCTTGGCTGAGGGATCCAGCATTGTCTGAAGACAATTTCTGTGGTCAGGTAGCCAGCATGGCTGTACACCAAAGGCGCTTGAAACGCTGTTACCTTTCCACCTAAGTGGCGCTTATTAATGTATTTGCATTTGCAATGCTTTCAAACTGCTAGGTGGGCAAGTAACAGGAACTCCCTCATTGTGCAGTGCTTGGGACTTGAACCTGGGCTGTCAGCTTTTCAGCCAGCAAACTCAGTGTTTGCTGAGCTATCATACCCCCTATATAAGGGTTATCCTACCCATATTATGAAAAGGAGAATATCCATTGCCAAACTGGATATTTCTAGGGGGTCACATTTATCTTCCTCCTTCCCCCCTTCCTTCCAACTAATATGCTGTCTTTGTTAAAATCATCACGTTAGAATCATACAATCAAGTCCCTTTTTTTAAGAGATAGAGGCTCCTTGAGTGACTTTAGGCAAGTTTCTCATTCTACCTTACAGTACTGTGCTATTCTTCAGAAAATGAAAAAGGGAGTGCTTACCATGATGTTTGAGGCTATGAGAAAGACGATGAAATATAAATCTAACAAATAAATTACATATCCCAAAATCCTAAGTGTGCCTCTGACTCAACTCTAGTTTCATCCTTACAGCAACCCTTTGGGCCAAAAGAGTGACTGGACCAATGTCTCCTTAATCCTAGTCTAGCACATTAAACATGACATACTCTACCAGTTCCATCCTTGATCATTTATGCATCTGTGCTTTTCATGTGGAATTTTCTGATCCTCTAGTAATGTGTATAGAATACATAGGGTCCTAAGAGCACAAATATTGGCTGTTCTTGGCCTAGATGACAACTACCATCTGCAATCAATACTGTGAAGCTTGCTGTTGTTTGTTTCTTGTTGGTTATTGTTTGATTGCACTCTCTATTAGTGGAACTTTATTCTTAGCTACAATCCACCTTACTATTTCTTCTGGAAATTAAAACTGGGTCCCATTGGTGAGAGTAACCATCCAGTAGGCCTTACTTGGAAATATGATGCCTGCAAGTGGTTGACACTTGTGATACTGTGACTCTTGGGAAAATTTGTTAACCTTCGAAAGAGGTCTCTGAGGCAGAAATACTTTCAAGTTTTACAAGATGGTGAAGTCCCCTTTGGTTCTTTTAAAAAGTATTAGCAGAGGTCAGATTAACAAGTCAACACTGTAACTGGAGATGAGCAGGATTCCTCAAACTAGGGCTGCAAAGAAAAGAATGAGGGAGGGGATTGGGTGTGAGGATGAAAAGCTCCCAAGACAGCCTGACTCTGATCCTTCTCCTTGGTTGGGCCTGGGGCATACTAGATAAGGTGAAGGGAAATTGTAAAATTAGACCTGGCAACCTTCACAGAGAGGCCCAGCACAAGCTCCTTGGCCTGAGGGAAGCTGAGAAAGTTTGAGGAATTGTGGGGGAAAAAGATCTTGGCAGGCTAACTTCCTGTGGCGGCATCCAAGGCTAATTAGTTTTCAGTGTTCTGTGTGTGCTTGAATGGAAACGAGCCAGCACTGAGAGGCACTAGATGAGGAAATCAAAACCACATGGACTAAAAAAGAAGAAGAAGAAGAAGAAGAAGAAAAAAAGGGGGGGGGGGGTCCTTTTTAGCTACATTTTCTTTTTTCCAAAGGGGGAGTCAGACCGTTTCTTTTCATGAACACTAAATCACTGCTGCTCCCCTGTCTATCACATCTCACATCTGCCTCACAACTCATTAAACATCAAAAGGCAGCTCGATCAGTTCTGCTTAGTTAGAAGTCTAAGTTACTAGAAGTCTAACCAGAAAAGATTTTGTATGTTTTTAATAATAGCTTAAGGAACTTCTTAGCACTCTATAAATTACTTAATGCAACAAACTCTTCCTGTGGACCAGCAAATGTTTTATAGAGAGAATAAATACTGCCTTAACATGCTTGTGGTGAGCCCACAGCCATAGATAAGGAGTTTAAATGAAACTCTAATTCAAATTTCAATTCATAGACAGTATTTTATGTACAAGCATGCAGTTGTGTGGGTGGGTTTGAGTGTATTCTCTTCAGAATTCTTGAGGCTATTCATGCTTATTATTATTACTATTCCAAATTGACTTTTTTTTACTGTGATGCTTTATATCTTTTCTCTCTTCATTCTGCCAGAATTGTTAAGTAATCTGCAGATAATTCCTGAATTTATTGAATAGAAGACTAACATTTCCCCCTCAATAATTCGTCTTTGAAATAGTAGGGTCATTTTATATTTGTTGACAATATGATAAATGAGGCAGATGAGTTTTTCTTTCCTATTCTTCTTAGAGGGAGGACCTCTTGAATTTACAATTGTCTCCCTTTTAACTAAATATAATTCTTTTTGGCCGCAATACATTCTTCTCTAACCTATAATACCACACCATTAATTGGCTATACAGTATGTGACCAATTCAATTACTCTCCACAGGGTAAGCAAGGACTGAAATATGCCATTTCTTGGGTAAAAGCCTGCCCAATGATATTTAAGAAACAAAACAAAAACTGCCATGGGAAGTGGCAAACTTAAATGGAGAAGTTAGAAAGGGAGAAGGGTTGCTTAACATGGAGTTTTTGGTTTTTGTTTTGCTTTCCAGTTGGATATTCCCTTCTCCAAGGGAATATTGGATTCTGCTTTCTAAGGAAACAATATAACTACCCTATTGGGAAGAGAAGCAGCTGGGACATATGGATAGAGTACAAAAGATTATGCAGTTCTTGCAAACCAATGGACTCACTTTAAGACTGTAAACTCACATAGTTTTATTTTTTTCTTTAAAAAATAGCAGTAGAACACACACACACACACACACACACACACACCTATATATCCCCTTTAATTTTAATCAAAGAGAGTATATAAATGCAATTTATAACAGATAACAAAACAGTGCATGAAGCAAAGGAGTTCTTTACTTGTGCCAATGGCATTAAATTCTACTGAATATAGACCAGATGCATACAATATGGTCAAAAATGCATTATTCAGACTATTTGTGATGAATTTTTATATTGTTAAGTGATTCTTTTCTAATGGCAATTTACATGAGTAAATGCTGGTTTTCCAGACCACAGCGTTCAGGACAGAGGCTCAAAATTCATACTGTTATTTGCACTGACATCCAGCACGTGAATATCAGGGCAAGCAAAGGAAAGTTTCTCTGAATGCAAGCTGATGTTTAAGAGTCTAAAGACTTGCCAAAACATAGTGTGAAATCAAATTATATAATTAAGCCCTTCAAGAAGAATTGTTGGAAGATTGGCAGTGACTTAATAATTTGTAGAGGCTGTTGCCAGATGAATTTTTCATTAATGATGTGGAATAGGTCATCACATATATACATGCACAACTACACACTCCTCTGGATGGTTTCCATTTCTCCCCCCCCCCCCAGTTCATGCATGAATTAGGCTGGTATTCAGTTTAACAGGGAGAGAATCCTGGAAAAATTCAAGTTCACTGTGTTCATTACTTCATGTGTAAAACAGAAAGAAGAGCATGACAGAGGAGAAGGTGAGAGCCTCTTTCTCGGTGGAAAGCAAAGAATTTAGGCACCATTCTTATTGAGGCAGTAAAATTGTATTTAGGCTGAATCACTTTATATTATTAAATCTTCCATATGAAAATGTCCTTCTTTTAGAAAATGGTCCTATCATGAAGTCTTCTATGTTATTTCCAACACAGAGACACAGATTTAATTTTTTTGTTGATATAGAAGAACACTCATCACGTTAATCTTCACCTGATGTCTTATGTGGCACAGATCAAGAAATCTACAACATAAAGGAAGACCATGGTGCCCTGGTCAAAAAAAAGAGACTGAGGGGGAAAGTTGGGAAAGAAACAGGGATGCCAATCACCAACACTTCTCAGAAATTGTTGTTAAAATTTTTGATTGGAGGCCACCCAGAGTTACAGGATGAGCAGCTATGTAAATCTTTTAAATAAATACATAAATAAAATGACAACAGAAATAGGATTTTTTTCTGGGAAGCAAAAGGAAGATGCAACTTGTCTAGAGAAGAGGACATTCTTGGTTAAGTCAATGAAGATTCTCAGTCATCCAGATAAAGTTGTCTGTAAGTTGAGTCATGGCAACTGGACTTCTTTTCTTTTTGGTCTAGACCAGTGCTTCTCAACCTTCCTAATGCCACGACCCTTTAATACAGTTCCTCATGTTGTGGTGACCCCCAACCATAAAATTATTCCTAAAACCATTGAAAATGTGTGTTTTCCGATGGTCTTAGGTGACCCCTGTGAAAGGGTCATTCAACCCCCAAAGGGGTCACGACCCACAGGTTGAGAACCACTGGTCTAGACCCCACAGCCATTTCTGGTCCATTCCACATGCTATGCTGCCTCCTCCTGTCCTATAAAGCCAGAAAAAGTCTTCTTCTGCTGTTGTGTCAAATGCAACCCCTCCCTCCTTTCTGCCAAGTTCCATAAAATGCAAGCAGGTCTTTCCTGAAAACATCTTGTTGCCCGAGACCTTCCTGTATTTCTCTTGTCTGACCCTCTGCCATAGGGTCCTAACTATAAGAAACCTAGAAAAGAAGCAGGAGCAGGAGAATTGTGGGTGTTCATAGGGTGTAACAAAGGATAAAGTAAAAAAAGAAAGAAAAGGAAATAGAAATGTGAAGAAAGAGTAGTTCTCTCCAGCTGGATCTACTTCTGCCAAGGTACACCAGTCATTTCCCAGAAAGTGCATAAATCCTGGGGACGATACATGAAAGTAACCAAAAATTGGTTCTTGCTGTAAATAAGTTTTGCAAATTATGAAAATGCAACTCAGTCATTCAAGTGATAGTTCAGACGGCAGAGGAGATGAAGCTCTGGGATCTAGTTTCCTGATCCTACCTCTCCATTCCTCTGAATAAAGATAGTAAAAAGGTGCAGATCGAATATTCAGCTTGTCAGAATAGAGTGTGAACCTGCAATTTAAAGATGCTGTGAGCCCCTGAAAACAGAACAATGAATAACTTGGGCAGTTTGTGGCAGTTTGAAAGAGGGAATGGCAGGCCTTCTGCTGTAATAAAGTGAGGCATGGGGTATCTGCAATGATAGGATCCCTATGTTCCCTGCAAAAGTGAGGACACCATACTCAAGTCCCCACTTGTCTTTGAGCCAGTCCCAATTCTTAGTCCAACTTGAAGTTCACAGGATTTTAATTGTGAAAATAAAATGAGGGGAGCTCAGTAACAGTCTGTGGTCTTTCAGGGCTTGAAGCATGGCCTTGGTCTGTAATGTGGCTACTTGTCAACTTGTATAGGTGGTCAGAATACCTCATCCCCTTTAAAGAGGCTGGAAGTGCTCCCTCTCAAAAAGACATATACAACCTCCTGGCCCCAGCTGTATAATCACTAAAATGAGAGAGAGAAACCCCATTATTCTAGAGAAATACTGATGCCAATAAGGACAGAGGCAGAATTCAGATCTATGAAGTTGGCACAATATTCAGAATAAATTATAATGGTGACTGGTATCACAACTCTTGCAAAATATAATCCATCTTTCATTGTGTAATTTGTTTGTTTGTTTGTATACAGACCAAATAGTTGAGTGCTATCCAAATAAAATTATTCTATATTATAAAATTCAAGATGAAAGTACCAAAATACCTAGCACTTAGTAGTACAGATCACAGAAGTTTGACCGGCAGGTCAATAAGTGTGCAGAGCTGAGAAATTTTCTGGTGGCCAGCATCCATATTAAATTTTTAGTCTAAATGTGGCCCTCAAACAAACATAATGGAAAGAAATATTTCATATAGATAGATGGCATTAAAAGGTAAAGGTTTCCCTGTCAGTCATGTCCAAATCTAGGGTGCAGTGCTCATCTCTGTTTCTTGGCTGAGGGATCCAGCATTGTCTGAAGACAATTTCCGTGGTCAGGTGGCCAGCATGGCTGTACACCAAAGGCACTTGAAATGCTGTTACCTTTTCACCTAAGTGGCACTTATGAATGTACTTGCATTTGCATGCTTCCAAACTGCTAGGTGGGCAAGTAACAGGAACTCCCTCTTGCAGAATATAGAAGAATATTCTGGGAAGAATAAATGAAAATGTTCCACTTGTGGTCCCACCATACTTTATCTAATGCGTGATGTAATGGTGATGTGTCTATCCCACCCTACTCTCTGTACAAATGGTAGGGAAGTGTCATGGAAAATGGCTCCTGTCACTCACTGTTCTTCTGCTGTGAGCCAGCAGAAAACTATGGACTGAGGATGGCCTCATATTTTTACACTTCAACCATCCCTAAGTATAGAAGAGTCTTCTCTCTTGCCTGTTTCAACGTTTTGCCCTCAGCATTGCTGGACGGACGATTTAAGAGGCTCCCGATAAGTGAGCGGTTATGCCCCTGTGATAGAGCTGAGGTTGAAACTGTGGAGCATGTTCTTTTATACTGCCCTATGTATAACGCAGGCAGTACTGTCTCTCCTAGAAACAGATCTCTCTGGATCCAATGCTAGTAATTTGACCTTATATTGTTTAGGGGATGGCTCCTCACACATTACTTCTCAGGTTTCTAAATTTTTTTTAATAGCTGTAACTATCAGAGGAGAACGCTGTAATTCCTCTCAGCCAAGGCTTCTGATGGCCAACTGTTTATGATGTTACTTTCCCCACGTTCTTTTGTAATTATACTTGTATTTTGGTCTGTGACCACAAATAAAAGTTATTATGTTTTTCTGCTGTGAGCCAGCCCTAGAACCCTTTCACTTCTCCAATGCTTTGTTTCACTTATGCACAAAGCTCCCAAGTGAGTAACTCCTTTCATGTCTTTCTTGGGATTCTTCAGTCTGAGCTGTGAAATTCTACAAATTTGTTCCTAAAAAGGCTATATGACTCAATAGAGGCATACAAACTTGAAGAAAACTGAAAATATTGTGTTGTCTCATTTCATCTGTCACCAGCAGTAGAATTCTGCACCATACCAAGATGGTGATGCTTTCTTTGATGTAGGGCTCACGGGGCAATCTCTTCAATAATAAGCTAATTGCACCAAAGTATGTTAGATGCCATTTCACATGGTCAGAGTGTCCAAAGAAATGCCGTCCTTTTCACACATCGTAAGGTAAGACAATAGCCTTCAGAAGCAGGCTCACTGGAAGAAAAAATTGGCAGCACTTCAAAATGGCCTTATTTCACCTGTGAAAGGAAGTTAAGAGGAAGCCAATGAGGGCCATGTTTCAGGAACCCTGGTCAGAAAACTTTTTATAGATTGTGTGTGATGGAGTTGGAGCCTGCAAGGAGGCAGGGTAAAGCCCAGTGCAGGAAACCTATTCCTGTTCACAGCAAAATTTAAGGGCAATTATAGCAGTGGTGGGTTCTCTATAGAACTGGTAGTAAAACCAGCGGGAGGCTCCGCCCACTGACCCTGACATCATCAGAATGCTTCTGCGCATGCGCAGCCCCATTGCAAACTGGTAGTAAAGGTAAGTAGAACCCACCCCTGGATTATAGGAATGGTTAAAGGAGTCTTCAAAAATCTCTATCATGACAGCAGTTGCTGTGTAAAGATTGGTAGTAGAGCTCCTGATTTTTTTCAACATCGATACTGCTGTTAGACAGGGCTGAATGTTATGTTATCACCCTTTCTGTTTCTCCTCACCATTGACTTTGTTATGCGTTTATGGGCCAAATGCTGGGATTTCCTGGAAGAATCACACAAGGCTCACAGATCTTGATTTTGCTGACAATGTTGCTACCAACTTAGACAATGAGACTAGAAAGTATGACTACATATTAATGCAGATAAGACCAATCTTGTTGATAGGGAGTCACCCTCCCAACACATTAATCACAACTGTCTGTCAGCCAATAGAACATGTGCAACAGTTTACATACCTTGGTAGCATCTTATCACAAGATGGCAGCATAGATGCAGATATCAAACACAAAAATTGAGAAAGTCTCAGCAGTATTCCAGGGCTTACGACCTACCATATTTGGTCAGCTCCAACAATAGATAAGAAGACCAAGTTACAGCTTTATAAGACAATCGTTGTGGCAACAGCGATCTATGCCAGTGAAACATGGGCATTAACAGCATGGACAGCACAAAAGCTCTGTGTATTCCCTCAATGTTGCCTACAGAAAATTCTGGGTGTCACTTGGCACGACCGTGTCACCAATGAGGAAATTTTCTGGCTCAGTGAATCCAGGAAGTTGCAAGAATTATGACAGAATGTCAAATTCACCTAGCTGGCCATAATTTTTTGCTTGCCAGAACATTGATATCTGAAAAATGACAGTTGCCAGAGGGAAAGCAAAGACCACACAAAACTTGGCACCAGACATTTAAAGATGACTTATGGACAAATGGGAAGATGCCAAAGATGCTGCTGCGGATAGAATTCATTGGAAGAAGTTGATGCCCCATGTGTTTTGTGCAAAAAGAACCAATGATGATGATGATTGACAGGAGTGGCACATTTTTTACCCTAATGGGAAAAATGGGTTTCCAGATATGCGCACGGGCCAAAGATTGAAAATCGATATTGGGTTCAGATTATGAGACCTCCTAAATAATAAACTGAGCCCAATACCATTTCCAATATATCAGTATTTATGAATACTGCTTCAGTCTCAATCTCTTTCATTTTTTAGCTTTTCTAACCAGTCCAGGTTTGTCCAATATGGCACAATACTCTTGTGATGCCACTCAGTCCACAATAGAACTGTAATACTGCAGACACAGCAAGCTAAAACATCCAGTTGTACACCTTCCTTCTCAACTAACAGTCCAACTTTCTCATTTCAAACAAGTCAACTTTTTTTCATAGTTTCATGATCTGTAAACCCTCAATGTTGTTCAATCTTAAATTCAAAATAAACACAATCATAAGTAGATTACCTGGCAATAATTCACATAGAGTTAACAATTAAAATCCTAAGCAATTATTTCCAGCACTAACTTGGAGCCAACAATTAATTTGTTTAACATTTAAGCCAATGATTAAGTATCCCTTTTTTAACTGTAACACTGAGATTTCCTTTCAAAAGTTTTAAATGAAATGAAATGAAATGAAATGAAATGAAATGAAATGAAATGCAGTTTCTAATCTAATGTATTTCTACAATGTGCTGACTAGAGTCAATACATACCTTATTTTGATCTCAAGAGCAAATGGACATTCGATCTCCTCTCTGGTCTTAGGTAATGACTGCAGATCTGGAGAACTTAAGGCTAAAAGCTCATTGGAATTTCAGTATCCTTCTTGTGCTGGCTACCAGGGAGCATCAAGTCAGATCATGCAACTTGTAAGATTGATCCAACTTAGAAGTTGAGCAAACTTCCCAGTTGCCCAAGATCTGGCTATGGGTGTGCCAAGATAATAAAATAAAATTGAACTCTCCTTCAAGTAGAACTCATTTCCTGGTGACTTCAAGAACTTGTCTATGATTATGTAATTTTCTTGGCAGCAACAAGAAACTGTTGTGCCATTTATTGTTTTGGGAAGTTTCTATCAACTTGACAAGCTTATCTACAGCTCTTGAATTCCCCTGAGATCTCCCATTCACATATACTGTACTAACTTTGAGCTTCTAAATCCAGAGAAGGTTGGTCAGATGCTGCCACCTGCTGAGATTGCCAAGATAATGCAGCCTGCTAAAGGCATGCCAGACTGCAATGAAGAGCATGGCACTTTTCAGAGTTCCAACCTTGCCAAGATGGAACTAAAAGTAGTTCTCCCTCTAAAATAGGGTAAGTAATTTATAAGGATGCTCATATAAGTTGTGTACTGACTATACTTGTGAGCAAAATTGAGCTCAACCACAATAACTGCTGATACATCTTGCTTCCCCTATCCTCAGGAACATACCTTTTTAGTAGATGAAAATAGTGACAATAAAGATGGCACAATGGACTTTCGGATGTTGGTGGAATGATTTTTTTCTGGCATAAAAATGTGGGTTCATGTCCTAGAAACTAACAACAGATGTGTTATGTGAAGACCCTCTAGCAAGGCGGAAGGTTATGTGTGACGTATGCTCTGGTTTTCCCTGTCCATGCTCACCATGGGATGATTTAAGTGTATAATGAAAATTCTGTAGATCACCCAAATGATACACTTAATTAACCCAAGTAAGATTAGTTTTGGCCCTCTGCCCCCATGCACCCCTTGCTTAGGATGGAAATATTCTTCCTGGTTGTTTTATTTATTTTTCTTTTAACAACCTTGTAATCCCTTGCATTGGGGTGAAGTCAGGGCAACTGAATGGAGCTGAGTGTATACTGGCTGGACACTTACAAGGAGCTCACAGCAGATAATTTCTGCTTTGTACCCAGAGAGAGAAATATCTGCCTCTACCTAGGACTGAACTCACAGCCTCTTGACTGTTCTAGGCCACCACGCCACTCCCCTGATTGTTTCATTAATTCCTCTGTATTGTTACAAAACTTGATCTTACCAGGAACTAAGTTGACCTCTCTCATTCTAAAAGTGATAACCGTGTCCTAAAGACATGTGAAAAGGGGGCATCTCCACAAACCCTCACTGCATTGTCCATAGTTTTCACAAATCAACAGCCACATGGTAAGTAAAAAAAGAACAGCAAGTGGTAAAATAGGTACCATAATTCCCCTGCCCTGCAGTCTGTCCACAGGAGTACCAATCCTTATCTGAGTTTTTACACTGTTACACACCTACAATGTAGGTAAACATAAATTAAAAAATGAAGATGTCAAGAAGAGAAGTAGCAGCTTCCCAGCCTCTTTATCAGCAACTAGGAGACACGGTGGCTCAGTGGCTAAGATGCTGAGCTTGTCGGTTGAAAGGTCGGCAGTTTAGCAGTTTGAATCCCTAGTGCCGTATAACCGGGTGAGCTCCCATTACTTGTCCTTGTCCCAGCTTCTGCCAACCTAGCAGTTCAAAAGCATATAAAAAATGCAAGTAGAAAAATAGGGACCACCTTTGG
>JANHZT010001951.1:96155-113676 GCA_032468215.1 Stegonotus admiraltiensis | reverse complement strand
AAAAAAAACGGCAGTCCGAAGCAAGTGGTTGGTTACTCATAGTCTCTCCTGCTCTCTCACAGCAGTATGAGGCCCAAAACATAGTAATATTTTCATTTGCTTATTTTCTGCCCCTCCCCTCCCTCAAAGCATATGATCCTTATGAACATTGATTTAATGGTAGGGCTCTGCCCAAAGTAAATAGGTACAGAATGAACAGGAATGTTTTGTGCCAGTGAAATAATTTACAAAATACCTGCATTGGGGTGAATTTTATTGTTCTGGCTTTAGTTTGTCCTTACCAGCAGGAGGCTGACCCAAGCGGCCACAGAACCTGCTGATCTTATATCTGGTGTTCATCGACTGCCTCTACACACACAAAGCTCCCAGCGCTTTCCTTTCAGTGCCACAATTGAAATGCCCCAAGGTATGCAATTTGGCAAGTCAAGACAGACGTTTGTATGAAAAATAGACATCTTGCATGAAAAAGTTTCCCAAACTCTCTGTCTTTATGAGGAGCTTTTTAAATTTGGGACATGTCAAAATTTTAATGGGTCCTAATATTTATTTAATAATAATAAGAAAGACAAAGTTTGGATAGTGGATGTGACAGTACTGGGAGACAGCATAATAGAAAAGAAAGAACTGGAGAGAATCTCAAAATACGAAGACTTGCAAAGAGAAGTGGAATGACTTTGGCAAAAGAAAGCAGAGATAGTTCCAACAGTAGAAAGTCTGGTCCCTAATTGGGATTCCAACAGCTTCATCAAAACAAAACAAAAACCCAGGACCAGCTGCAATAGTTAAAAGAACTAAGGCTCTCCCAAGAGAAATGGCAAACATCAAAAGAGAACTAGAATATATCAGAAGAGAACCTTTCGGAATATTTGATTTCAAATTAACACTGTCGCAGAAGAGAAAAGAACCAATGGGAGGCAAAACATTCAGCAAAAACATTCTAACAACAACCTGCCTAAAATATGTTTAGTAGATTATATGGATAAGTCAGATTGCATCTTCTTTATTGGATATTAATATTCTTTGCTCATTAAACTGTTTTTACAAGAAATGAAATGGTTCTCTTAGAATTAATGTGCCAGATTTTTTTCTTTTTCAGAATGAATAGTTCTGTATTGACATAAGATAGAACCAAAAATACTCTTGAACACAGAATGACAGATTCTGCACACAGTTCCACAGAGCTACTGTTTGAATTCCTGCTTTTGATTGCAGATTCAAATTGACACAAATGTGGTTCTCTAGCTGAAGAGTGTCACTTTCCAAAAACAGAGCTGTAGAATTTCATTTTAATTTGCTGCTGCTAGCTAATACTATTTTTCTGACCAATAATAACTGCCTTTTGAATAAAGTCAGGCAATGTATTGCCAATAATCAGAGCTTTGATTTAACTGTTTCATCGTTTCTATTATCCATAGATTTTTGGTAGTTTGAATCGGAGTGATCTGGAACTGCTATTTGGCTCTGAATCTCATTGGCGGAGTTAAAAAGGAAAAAATCTGGAAAAGCTGCCAGAGAGATACATATGTGAAATCATTCAACATTAATACAACCATCAGTTTCTTTGAAAAATGTAGTTTCTTAGAAAACTATCCAAGGTAGATTAGATTAACAGTAACCCACAGAAAACAAAACTTATTAGAATATATAAGAATTTACAGTCAGAATCAAATAAGTAAAGGGAAAACATTGATCAAATAACATTGATCAGCAAAGAAAAAGGCTAAGATTATCTGTCCTGGAAGACAAATAATCAAGAAACAGTCTCAAAACTAGTTTTATGCAAAGGGTAGTTGGTTATTGCTGTTGTTGGTTGTTGTTATTATTTCAGAAAATCAATTATCCATGTTTGGATCAAATAAAATTGAAATATTGTGAATAGCATAATGAAATGAATATGAGAGAGTATATTAAATAAAAATACACTTTACAAATCAGATCTAGTTGCTCATTGATAGTTAGTCAGAGCTCTAGGGATCAGTAGGGAATGCGATTTTGGATGATCACATCTTTGACAAATTCAGCTGGGTAAATTATAGTGGAATTTATAACACTTTATAATACTTCTACATATTTTCAGCTATGCTGCAGGGAAGATTTACAGAAGAATAAGTATACTGATAAGTACACTAAGTATAAGTACCCTTGATTCTGGCTATTAAGATATGAGACTAAACTGGGCTATTTCTGATAAGAGGAAAGATACGTTGCAGCAAAGGTATAAAATATTAGTTTTGTCTCTTTGTATATCAAGATCAAGGATCAGTCTAAGTACACATTGGAAAATGCTTTTAAGCTCCAGCCTTGCTCTAAATGTCTCCTTATTTAAGTGGAGTAGGAGACAGCCAGAATGGTTTAGGATCCAACAGCCTAAACTGGCTTCTGCACTTTGCCCAATTACCTTTCATAATCAGCCTTGGAGAATGATGGGATTGGAATTCCTATCTTATCTTTGCCCTTCAGAGTTGAGAGTTTTTTCTCCAACCTCAGAGGACAGATCCTATGGCCTTTAGGATTGTACCTCAGAGGCCCTTGCACTTATCCTTTTGATCTTTTATTAATGGGTTAGGCAAATCAAAATCTAAATGAATTACTGTATTTTTTGCACTATAAGATGCACCGGAGCATAAGACGTACATTAGCTTTAGAGGAAGAAAACAAGAAAAAAAATCTGCCTCCGCCTCCCAGCATCCATCCGGTATTCATCTGGCTAGCGTCCTTGCAGCAAACAGAAACAGTCTGGTCAGCTTCAGCACGTTATCGCAGCACCAGCATGTGACTCATCAGGGCTCTGCTCCGTTGCGCCCACCATTGGTCAACTGAGTTGAGCTGCTGCCGCTACCAGGCAACACTGGAGCCTTCACTGCTGAGCAGCTGATTGGCAGTTAGATCGGCCTCCGGGAATACCGCCAATCAGCTGTTATAGGTGGCGGGGATGGCAGCAATCAGCGGCGGTGATCCCTGCTGCCTAGAAGAAACTGATCAGAGGTATTCCAGGAGACGGATCCAACCACCGATCAGCTGCTTGGCAGCAAAGGCTCCAGTGTTCCCTGGCGGCGGCGAATGGCAGCAGCAGTGACAAGCAACGGTGAATGCTGCTGCTGCACCAACCCCCCTCCCCAATATTCGCTGTATAAGACCCACATACATTTCCACCCACTTTTTGGGAGGGAGAAAGTGTGTCTTACAGTGCAAAAAATAGCAGTAAAAAATTATCTTTACAATTTTTGATGTGATATACAAGTAGGGCAAGTTATAATTAACACAGATCAGCAAGTTGAGCCTAGAATATATTTTTGGGAGCTAAAATAACCCAGTACATGAAATACACACACACACACGCACACACACACACACATAATCCTTGCCTTTATTTGGAAGGATATCTTCCAATTGGTGTTGAGTTTTTAGAAAAAACACAATGTACTTATTTTTGTATTTCATTTGTTTCAGGTGCCTGAACATGCTCAGCTTAGCTGGGTCTTAGGGTGTTTGATAGGCATCCCACGTCTGGAACATTTTCCCCAGTGGAAGGTAAGATTCCATTGAGAAGACAGAGGTGAGCTATTAGGAAGATTCTTCTCCATCACCTCAATAGCCCATTTTTCTGCCTGTGCATAAATATAAAGAAGTGGGAATCCTTGATGATCTGGCTTAGATCACTGAATATTTGAATCCTCTATGCTCCAGATTTTTTTAATTGTCCTTTCTGTAAGCTGGTCCTTTACTTTAAAATGTTTGCTTAAGTGACTTTCTGATTTTGGACAATATTCTTATAAATCATGTATATGACCTTCTAATCAATCTATCTATCTATCTATCTATCTATCTATCTATCTATCTATCTATCTATCTGCAATAAATAAGCAGTTTACGGAAAAACAACCTGGCCTAAGTATGACTGCTTTATTCAAGATCAAATAATAAAGAGATTAATCAGTGTTGTATTGTTTTTCTACCACTAGCTTAAGAAGGCCAGTCAGACCAGTGGAGGAACAGTTGGGCTCTTCACCTATCCTGTCCTTCAAGCGGCAGATATTCTTCTCTACAAGTAAGAATGACAGTTTCCCTATTTGCAGATGGAATGCCTGTAATATAATGTGTCAGAGAAAAGGTACAGCTGAGTTACTGAGAGCATCCAACTCCCTCCAACAAAATGGTATCAACCATGGAGCAGATCCCCTGCCCTCCACCTTAAGACGTGCAAATTGCTCTGTAGCAGATCTTATGGAGAATATACTGCTGAAAGCTTGGAAGGAGAGCAAAATAAAATTTCCTTCTGCTCCAGCTTCTGTAAACTACCAGCAAATCTATTTGCTCTATTTAGCACTCATTCTTCAGTTTTCTGAAGGAGTTTGAAATAAGCAGATGAGATGGCACAGTTTTCTTTTTCATTTGAAAGGTCAACACATGTTCCTGTTGGAGAAGATCAAATCCTCCACTTGGAGCTGACTCAAGATACAGCCCGCCACTTCAATAAGAAGTATGGGGAGTTCTTTCCAGTACCCAAAGCCCTTTTAAGTGAGTAAGAAGAATAGCGAAAAGCACAACGAGCTGCTGGTTGAATAATATCAATATGTTTTAGATGGGAGGAGGATTGGGCAGCTATCAAAGAAAAGAAAATTCAACAATGAATCTTTTTGGCAGTCTGAAACAAACATATGTCATCATTCCAACTGGAAAAATATGTGTAAGGCCACAAAAGCTATATGAAAGGCTGCCTGTCAGATCTAGAGAGTAGCTTGGTACACTGCATCTCACGTCCATCAAGTCACTCTGCGTCTGATGAAGTGAGTTGCAGCTCACAAAAGCTTATGACTTAAAATAAAAACTGGTGAGTCTTAAAAGATGCTACCAGACACTTTCTGATTTTGGGCTATACTAGACTATACTAACATGGCTCTTTTCCTATATTATGTACAGGTTGTAATTTCCAATTTTCTTTTGATTATAGCCTCATCAAAAAAAGTCAAGTCCCTCAGAGATCCCACATCGAAGATGTCAAAATCAGACGCTCATAAATTAGCCACAGTGTGTATCACCGATAGTCCTGAGGAGATAAAGCTGAAATTTCGCAAGGCTGTCACAGACTTTACCTCTGAAGTCACCTATGATCCCGAAAACCGCCTGGGAGTCTCCAATCTTGTGGCTATTCACTCTGCTGCAACAGGACTCAGCACAGAGGAAGTGGTACAGCAGAGCATTGGCCTGGATACGGCCCATTATAAGGCAGTGGTGGCTGAAGCGGTTATCGAAAAACTTGGACCAGTTAGGAATGAGTTTAAGAGACTAAAAGAAGACAAATCTTACCTAGAAGAGGTTCTGTCATCCGGAGCAGAAAAAGCCAGAGAACTTGCAGCTCCTGTATATTGCGAAATTAAAAGATTGGTGGGGTTGAACTGAATCCAAGAAAATGTAGCTGTCATCTTCCATTACTTCAGTTTGTGCCCTACTGTATGTTACAGTCCTCTGTTTTGAGGCTCTAAAAGAAGATTGATTGTCAGATATTTCCCTCACAGGTATAAATTCTTTTAGAGCCAGGCTTGGAGACTGCAGAGAGCCAAACCACAATCAGTACAATGAAGACATCTAAGTACGGTTAGGGTGGAAAGCTGAATCTGCTCCAAGGGCCAGGTTTCCCACCAGATAGATGATTGTATGGGGTGGCACTTCTGGAAGAAGAAGCCCTTCCCATTTCTGCCAGTCTCTTTGGTCCACTAGTGGCTGCAGTTAATCATTCCTAGGATCGTTTGAGTGGTGGGGACAATTGTAGCTGATCTGGCTTTGGTCTGCCCTCAAAGGCAGAAGATGCGAAGGCATTGAGAATTAAGATCTTTAAGAATCATCTTGCCAATCCAAGTAAAAATGCTGTGCAGCCAGTTCAGCTGAAAACTATTCTAGCAAGTTACAACACTGTTGTTGATACTTTTTTTAAAACAAGCCCACGTATTTTTATAAATAACTCAAGGCACTGAACATACCTAATACACCTACCTCCTTCCATTTTCCCCACAACAACCCTGTGGGGTGAGTTAGGCTGAGAAAGAGTGGCCTGCCTAAATTACCTAGCCGGTTTTCATGCCTAAAGCTGGATTAGAACTCAGAGTCTCCTGGTTTATAGCCTGGTGCCTTCACGACTAGACCAAACTGGCTCTTCGTTGCTCCCAGCTCTATGACAGAATAGCAACTTTCCTGAGAGGAAAGACAAAAATATGGCAAAGCCCTGAAGGAGCTTTATGCTGAAGCAGCTCAGTGAAGTGATGGCCCTTGTCTTAGGGCAGTGGTTCTCAACCTGTGGGTCGGGACCCCTTTGGGGGTCGAACGACCCTTTCACAGGGGTCGCCTAAGACCATTGGAAAACACATATTTTCAATGGTCTTAGGAATAATTTTATGGTTGGGGGTCACCACAACTTGAGGAACTGCATTAAAGGGTCGCGGCATTAGGAAGGTTGAGAACCGCTGTCTTAGGGGAAGAAGGAAGTTCAATCTGGTTTGTGGTCCTAGGGATAAGATGGGGAGAGTTGATAGTTCAGAGTTTGAAGATTCCTTAATCACTTCTTTCATCTTTTCCTTCCCCTTTCTAATATGAAAGCTGCCCTAGATAACTTGGGCTTAAGTGACAAAAATGGTACATGATTCTAAGCAACGATGTTGCTTAGAATATTCTGCCTTCCTAATGCAGGCCTTGGTTGTTGCATGAGTTTCTCAGGGCATTTTATTCTGCAACAGATCTTGTGAAGATAGGAAATGGCACTTATTTTCTAATATATATTTTGGGAAAAGTCAGCCACATATCTTTGGATATTTGAAAAGGGAGTGCTGAATTCATAATTTGTGTTCTTTCTCAGAACAAAGAAGTTACTCCTTCCATTCCAGAAGATGTGAACCACATCCGGGCATCTTCCTTCTAGTATTTTTGCAAATTTATTTGAAGTGCAGCATAACCTATGGAAAACAGGACATTATTATATTGTGGATGCTTGGCAGGCAGAACAGCCTCTGCTTTATGAACTTAGATTTTTTTTCATGTGGAGCCAAACTGATTCTGAAACAGACGTCTTCAAGTTTTTGTGCCTTGCATAAGAGTGTGAGCAAAAGACTGCAGCCAGAGCCAGGGTTCCCAAACAGCTGCATAGCAACTCCAACTCTCTTATTTTGTTTCATGTTTACTGACTTCATAGAAAGCCCTACAAACTCCAGAGCCAGTTTTCCAGTGTCATCCCCTTAACATTTAGCATTGTTAGATCATGGTCTTGTCAAAAATCCCAAATGATGTGGGAGCAACCATAAACCTATTCAGCCGATGCTTCATCATCAGTTCTCTATTCTTCACACCCTGCCTGCAAAACTAATTCTCCTGTAAGGTTCCCAGGATTTGTGTGTAAGCATCCATGAATACATAAAAAACATGTGTGACACAGCTTTCCCTAGCCCATTGTGTGGAAGAAGAGGGTATATTTGTACTGTATGATAATACCTCTGGCTGTTCCCTCTTTTGAGGGAGGCTAGCGGTTCAGAAATGTGAAATATGAATAAATAAGTGAATATTCTACACATCTATAGTACTATCATGGTTGTGCCCTGTGGTTACATGGCCAGAGCCAGCCCATAAAGCACTGGCCCAGCCTGACAGCACCTCCTTGCAGCCTGCCAAAGAGCTGATTGGTGGGTTCCTGGAGAGTAGAAGGTAAAGGGCAGGATGCTAGCATCTTCTTCTGAATTGCCATCTGGAAACTGTTTACACGTGGCTGCCTGCTAACCACAGACAGATTCAGCTCTCTATCCAGACTTATCAAATGGTGTGTTTGAAAACAAACTCAAACTCTTCATTTAACCATTTTAGCTCTTTAGAGGGATTAAATTCTACCTTTTGCTGGCTAACTTAAACAAATGTTCACTTTTGTGTGCAGATGTCTCTGTCATCATCAGCCACCACTGGTTTGCTTTTCAGTGTCAAATTGTAGGCTGCTGCAGAGAAGCACTTGGGGGGGGAGGGGAAAATTCAGTGCTTTTCCTGCACTGTTACGATCTTTCCCAATTCTCTTTAAACTCAGTGCATTGACATGAATCTCCCACATAAGCTAATATGAACTGATATAATGGAAAGAACTGTTGGACCCGTTATCTCATTCTAAAGGCAGTGAAAGATGAAAACAGTAATAAAATAGTAATAGACTTTTGTTGCTGAATCAACTGGAAACCGTTGGTAAAATGATTAAAATACTGGTGAATGGGAAGTAAGTTGCATTCATTCGGATTCTTTATTTCCATATGCTGTAAAAACAGTGAGATTTCTGCCAAGAATCTCATTGTCCAGTGTTTTTGTTACACTGTATAGCTAAACCTGTGGTAATTTTGATACAGATCAGCGAAAGCATGCTCCATGCAATGTGGCATCAGTCAGGTGGATGAGGGATTTTTTAAGGAGAGGAACAATTCCGATCTCGGAAAACGCAGAATCATAACCAAAAGCTTGGACAAGCCAAGAATGGTATAGGTGCTGAACATATTTTCTTGCCTCTGGAACTGGGAAGTTAATCACTGGCTGGATAATCAGTAAGACACAGCACATTGCTATAGAACTATTTTCAGCTATTTTCAGCAGAGCAAGGAACACATGCTGTTTTTTTAGGAAATGATAGGATGAAAACATTGTGCAATATGTAATGAATAAAACCTGTACCACAACCTTCTAAAGAAACATGATTCCAGGAAGTCATAGCATAAAACGTTGAAATATTGCTTGGTAAAGTTATACCTTATTAAACCCCACGAGCCCCAGGTCCTGCTTTTGGAATAATAAAGCACCTGGGCTTCTGTGAGATCTTATTTTGTTTCAGAAAATCAACAAATCAAAAATCAACACTGAGTCTGTTGGTCTTACATCCCACCATGCTGGCATAGAGAAATATCTCTTAAAAAATAGTCAGCAAAACATTAATTCTGTACCTGTATTATTTGTATACCTATGCATACATTGTATACCTGCCTCATTTCTCCTATTCTCCATTTGAAAGCAGTAATGGCAGAGAGGACACTGAAGCTCCACAATCCCCACACTCTAATCCCAAAAGTGCTGTTCAGAAAACAGCTGGACTTTCTTGGGGGTTTTTTTCCCTTTCCATCCAAGAAACTTCTTCAGTTCTGCTGAAGAAAAACTAAGAAAACCCTTTTAAACTGCACCTTTGGGACAACCATGACCTGGATGAGTGAGAATCTCCATAGACACTTTCCCACTTCGTACTTCACTATGCTCATTGCCCATGTACACTGATTTTTTGTATACTTGCATGAATCTTGCATGAATAGTTATAGTATTAAGTATTAAAAATTACTTGTTTAAAATAATTTAAAGATGAACTTCTCATGAACCCATTAAGACAAGTTGTGTCTTGCCGGGCTGACTGCTTGATCTGTTCAATCACCAGAAATGGCTTTTCTTGAAGTTCTGTGTCCCCGTTCATTAAGTTCCCTACCTCCCTGCCAGAGCATTAGGATGTCACCACAGTTCAATATTAACAAGCATGCATCAAAAAATGTACAGCAATATACATAACAACAGCTTTCTATCTTGAGCATTTTATTTCCGTTTTAATGGAATAGCCAACACCGCAGAAGACAAGCTCAGGATCCAAAAAGTTCTTGACAGACTTGAACAATGGGCTTTATCCAACAAAATGAAATTTAATGTGGAGAAAAGCAAGGTTTTACATTTGGGCAGGAAAACCCAAAGATACAATTACAGATTAGACGAACCTGACTCAAAAACAGTAACTGTGAGAGGGACCTGGGAGTGCTAATGGACAAAAACTTAATTATGAGTCAGCAGTGTGCGGCAGCAGCCAAAAAGGCTAATACAATCCTTTGTTGTATAAACAGGCATAGAATCAAAATCACATGAAGACTACACCTGGAATTCAGCATCCAGTTTTGGTCACCATATTACAAAAAAAGATGTTGAGACTGGAAAAAGTGCAGAGAAGAGCAAGGATGGTTTATTCATTAAACAATATGAAGAACAGTTGCAGGATTTGGATTTGGCTACTCTAGAGAAAAGAAGGACTAGGGGTGACATGATAGCAGTATTCCAGCATTTGAGGGGCTTAACACAAAGAAGAGGGAGGGTCAACTTATTTTCCAAAGCACCAGAAGGCAGGACAAGAAACAATGGATGAAAACTTACCAAGGAGAGAAGCAACCTGGAATTAAGGAGAAACTTTCTAACACCGAGGGCAATTAACCAGTGGAACAGCTTGCCTTCAGAAGTCGTGCTTCATCACTGAAGGTTTCTAAGAAGAGACAGCCTCAAATTGTATAGGGTCTCCAGCTTGAGCAGGAGGTTGGACTAGAAGACCTCCAAGGTCCCTTCCAGCTCTATTCTTGATTGAAATTTCTCCACTGTGCTTTTTTGATATAGAGAGATCTCAGTCCTTTCCATCCAACCCGTTCTTCCCCTTATACTGTTATAATCAGACATTTCAGTCACAGTGGCCTTGGCATTTACTTACAGGCACTAGCTGGTTCCCACTGGCTGCAAGATAGCAATGGGGAGCTGTTGTCTGAGGTGGCCACCAGGAGGCAATATCATCTAAAATGTGGCATTTCAGTGCACCCCAAAATGGAGTGGACAAAAGAAATAATTTGTAATAAGGCAACAAGGGTTTCTGAATCACTTTTCTTTGGCTAGAAAACTTTGGATAATCAGAAATGGGCTTGCATGCAAAAGGGTTCAGTCTGTCTAGTATGAAACATATCCCTTGGTTGAGTATTGTATAATAAAAGGTAGCTGTGATTTCATCCAAAGTACCATTTGATAGATAGTGATTCAACACTCTGAAGTGAAGTAACTACTGAAAGCTGAAAAATTGTTGCTCTTGCTCAGGTATTAACACTGTTTCACACATTACAGATCCTTAAAGGTAGGAAGGCTGTTGAATATATACAGTCCCAAGGAACTTCAGCCAAGCCGGATTGGCAGGGTACGGACAATGCCTGTAAAAGCAGTGCTTTCTGCACAAACATTTTCCATTTGTAGCTTTGCAATATGAACGTGTACTGGATGGTGGTTTAATGGCTGAAGCTATCTTCCATCCTGCTCCTTGGGTATCACTGGAGAGTCTTTGGCTTGCAACATTCCAAATGAGACCAAGGCTGACCTTTGGAATTTAATGCAAAGGATATTTTTAGAAGCAGAGAAATCAGAAACTCTAGCTACTCTGGCACAAACA
This sequence comes from Stegonotus admiraltiensis, assembly GCA_032468215.1. NCBI lineage: Eukaryota > Metazoa > Chordata > Lepidosauria > Squamata > Colubridae > Stegonotus > Stegonotus admiraltiensis. Next base: position 102,449 of record JANHZT010001951.1, on the reverse strand, counting down.
TGATCACTATGCAAGTATGTACATTTAGGGAGAAAGCCATTGGTATGTTGCTCTTTTTGTGTGTGTTTTCATGCCCTTCTAGATATGTGGAGCAGTTCGGTGTTAATTAGATACATAAAGAAATGTGACCTATACAATAACAACTTTCTTAGAGCTGAGAGAGGCTACTTGTTCAGCCTTCCACCCTACAGCTCCTCGCTCCAATCCAAAAAAAGTTGCTTTACTTCAGATCATTTCCTGAGCCAATGGGTATAAATAGGAGAGAGATAGTTCAATAGCCTAATTTTATATCTTTATTTGTTAAATTTGTGTCCCATCACAGAATGCTCAAGTTCCCTAGTAAAGTCATATTCAAAACCAAACATTTGGTGAAAAAAACATCAGTAATGTGTTTACTAGTTAAAACGTTTTCAACAACTTTATAGTCATTCAACATCTGCAGTTAAAAATTGATCTTCATGATACAAATCATTTTGACTCAGATGTTAGAAATATGGAACTTTCTGGGTAAACCTAGGGGAAATCAGCTTCCCATCCATCCGTGTCTATACTGCAAAACAGACAAAAATGTGGTCTAGAAACTTGGGGTATGATAAAAGGCACAGCATCAAAGAGCCTAGTGGTGCAGGCTATAACCCCAACACTGAGTGACGCCCCCAGATTTGAATTCCTCTATCAGTACAAAGAAGTTATCAGAAGGTCAAAGTCTGAAGGACTGGAAGCAAGTCATCAAGGATTTTTGACTCTCAGCAGTTGTTTGGAGGATGTGCTCCTTTTCTCTTACATCCACTTCTTTTTTCCATTTTTAAGTCACAGCATGAAAAGAAACTGGCAAAACTGGAGTTCATATGTGCTATGGATCCCTTCTGCTAATAACTAGCCTTCCTGGTTTAAAAACGGTTTGCATAGCTGAGTCTGGGTAACAGCTTTTTAGAAGACAATGATAGACCACTTATGTAGGGTTGCCAGGAAAGTTGTGAGAATGTGTCCATGTAATCACCAGGAACTGAACTAGACTCAAAGCCATCTTTATTTTCTTTTGCCCCATTGCACAGCACATCCATTTTACTCTGTGGAGAGGCAATGATTTCTTGCTTGGGCTGGTCATTGATGGCAAACATTTAGTAACCTGCTTTACAAAATCTGTATCATAACTTGATTTAGAATTTTTTTACTATTTTAACAACTAACCATACAGATTCATTTCATGGGTGCTAATGACCAAATGAGCCCATAGTTGGCTGAATCTTACCTGATAACTTCTGCTCAGCCTCAGCCCATGCACAAAAAAATGTTCATCCAACAAAACATGACAAGACAAAGCTCTGAGATCCTTTGAGGACTGACATATATCTACACACTGTAGGGTCCAGACAGTAACAGAAATAATTTCTCCTTCAAATAAATAAATAATAAATAAATTGCCTCACAGATGTGCCAAGGAGGGCATTTCCATAGAACCAGTTACATCAACACCAGATTATAGAAGGCCCCTAACCATTTAAGAAAAGATGTGACAGCAAGGATGCAGCTATAGATTCCATAATGACCTCTTTTGTTAATTGTTCTAAAATTTCCTCTATTTGTCTTGGAGCTGCCCAAACGTTGCTGAAAAGGAAGGGTCTCTAAAGTTTATTGGGTCAGTTACTTAAGTCATCTCTGCAGTTCAGGGATTATCAAGATAATACCAGTGATGTCAGAAAAACCATCCCCAATTTTCTTAAAGTCCCTGGGATCAGTTTGAAACCATCATTTCCTAGTGGTTGGGCTGATTGATCTGACAGGTTCTCACCTTCTCAAACAGGAAAAGCAATACTAAATCTAAACATAAGCAAACCACGATAAGGGAAAAGTTCTAAAAATAGTGAAAAGTTCTAAAGCATTTTCTTTTATATCAGTGCCTTCTTGTCCAGTAAGGAAAATGATATTTAGATCGCTGATGTCAACATATGGCCTTCCCCAGTTGAACTCTACCATAGTAAACATGACCAATAAAGACAGGCAATAGGAGGTAAACTCCAACAACATCTGAAGAGCTGTAAAGTTGTCCATCCCTGATCTAAAGTACAACCTGCCAATGTGTTAATCCAATAAAATGTAGGGTCAGCCTCACAGTTTTCGTACAGGATATGAAATCCATAGCCAGTCCTGATTCAAGGACCTCAGCATAGATGGTCCGCCAATAAAAATCACTCTGGCAATTCTGAATTTCAAAAGATCATCTTTGTTAAACAAGACAGGAAACACCAGGACAAGTGCTAATAATAGCAGATAGCAGCTGACTCTCCAATCCACCCTACAATGAGAAATATTCCAGTTTGCTACTTATATGAATAGGAAGTCTACAGAGATTGTCTATAGTTTAGTTTATTGATTAGCCCATGGGCCATATCAAAATACATATTTCCAAACACAAATTATTAATAAAATCCTATAAAAACAATGTAAAATGAAATTGGAGTAAAATACAATAATTTGATATATAGATAAATAAAATAAGATCAAATTATGTTTCAGTATCACCCCTACAATCTACCCCAATCAGTCCCACATATGCCGATCTCAGTCAAACCATTTTATTCAAGTACTGTGCCAAATTAAACGTTTTCAGATTCTGGCCACACATAAGGTATATTATTTTAATATGGGGTTCCTAATGGGTCATTCATTTAATATATGAACCAAGGTACCTGTCTCTCACCCTCTTATACAATCAAATAGTATGTGAGCCAAGTCCTCTACCTCTGCCGCTCCGCAAATGCAAATATGTCCATTATGTGGTAAAGAATGGAATCTCCCATATTTGACCATTGTATCAAGCTGTTCGAGTCTCACTTGCATAAATATCTCCTAACATGTTTTAGCAATTGTAACTTTAAATAGATGTCTGTTTGAAAAGTATGTTTTTATTTACTCAGCCATTTCAAGTTACCAGCCTTACTAAGAGTAGCTATATCATTTTGTGCTTCTATGTCTATGATTCTTGAGCAACTCTTTTTTTAACTTGTTCTCCTGTAACACAAGAGACAGGAAACCTGGATAATTAAAGAGGATGAATTAGTACAACTTCTGGGCTTTCAGGGATGGGCTTCCCCCTGGCTGAAAAACAAAGGATAAGGGGGCAACTCTCTGGTAGACTATGTATTTTCATTAAGCAAGAATTGCAATGGCAGGGGGAGATTAAGTCTATAATTCACAGCAATATTTTCTTATTCACCCTCTAGTTCCTTGACTCATTTTTCTGATTCATGGAATTTCTTATTCCAAATTGCACTGTCAACATTCATTAGCAAATTCTAAATGTAAATTACGTTAATTTTCTCTTAATTGTGTTAAATGGCCTGCTAGAGGGTAGCACACTGATTTTGAATGCACAAGAATCCCAACCCACTGAGAAAGGTTTCAAAGGAAAGTTAACCATCTCTGCTCTAGCCTGTTCTGGATCAAGTACTCAAGAGAATACAGCTGAGAAGTACAACTGACCTGCAACTCACCTTATCTTAGTTACACGCACTGGATTCTTATCTACTTGACAACTGGATCATGAATAGAGAACTTTTCTCTATTGTACATATTGTACTATGAACGTACAATACCCGTTGGCTCACGGGCAAACTAGCAAGGCCACCAAACTTTCTCCTTCCACTTCCTAGGTATTTATCGAGTCTGGCACTCCATGCTTTCTGGGAGATCATGATCTACTGCTTCCTGCTGGCATATACTAAAATTTCCCTTTGAAACAAGTCAGTAATTTATAAATGTATCCACCCACATTCTCCCTGAATAGGGAAGCCCCACCTAAAAACAAGTAATGAGCTGTTTGCGACAGAATTATAATTTTGTCTTCTGCATTCAGATTCATATGTTTTCCATCCACTTTTCATCCAGAGCGGGGCAGATTCTATCCAAAGATTCTGTTCCCCAAGTAGAATTTTCACTCCCACCCTCAAAAATAATGAACCATTTTAATAATAATGAGCCAGCAGTGTGCTGAAACTTCTAAAAAAGCCAATGTAATTCAATGGTGAGCAAAGTAAGGTCTTATGCTTAGGCAAGACAACCCAAATGCCCAGGTATAGAATAGGTGGTACCTGTTTCAACAGCAGTAGCTGTGAGGGGGATTTAGGTGTCCTAGTGGACAACCACTTAAGTAGGAGCCAGCAGTGTGCTGCAGCTACCAAAAAGCCAATAGTCCTAGGCTGAATCAACAGAGATAGCATCAAGAGCATGGGAAGTGGCAGTAATGCACTATACTGCACTGGTATGCTCACACTTGGAATACTGCATCCAGTTCTGGTCACCATGATACATAAAAGATACTGACAGCTTTTTTGAAGAGCAACAAAGATGATTAGGGACCTGGGGGCTGAATTGTAGAATGAACGGTTAAAGGAATTAGGTATATTTAGCCTAATGAAGCGAAGGACTGGGGGTGACATAATAGCTGTCTTCCAATACTTTATTTATTTATTGAATTTATTTGCTACCCATCTCATTTCAAAAATGACACAAATACTTGAAGGGCTGTCACAGAGAAGAGGACAGCAAGTTATTTTCCAAAGCTCCTGAGGGCAGGACAAGAAGCAACAGGTGGAAGCTTGTTAAAGAGAGATCCAATCTAGAACTAAGGAGAAATTTCCTGACAGTGTGAACAATTAACCAACAGAACAGCTTGCCTCCTTGTGGGTGCACCATTATTGCTGGAGGTTTTAAGAAAAGATTGCACAACCATTTGTCTGTGATGATATAAGGGCCTAGAAGACCTCCAAAGTCCCTTCCAGCCCTATAAGCTTCTTTGGTGTCCATGCTACCATGTTCTAATTTCTACCTTCAAAGAGAACATTCATTGCCAATTTTTGGAAGTGACATTATTGGATTGCAGTTATGGTCCAGCCCTAAGAAGATCTTAAGTTGCCTTTATTATTTGCCTGGTATTCTCAACTTCTTGACCTCTCCCTTACTTCTCCTCCTTTTGCCCTGGATTTACACCTGCTGATTCCATTTTTGTCAATCCTCACTAGTGATTTATAGCACCTTCCGGTGTCGCCCAGCCACTTGTGGCAATATAAAACCTGTCTATATTACAGTTATATCAGCACTGTGATACTAAGCCACTATAAATCACAAGTGAGGAAACAGCCTTATGCTCCCATTGACAGACTGATCTTCTGCAAATGTGCCAATCTCGATTCCACTGATTCCACCAAGTCAGGCTTTATTCTCCAGGGCATTGATGAGACTGTGGAGCTTCTCTAGCCCATTTCAGTACTGAGATCCTTTTAGTGGTAAATGCTCAGAAGCGAAGCGAAGCGAAGCAATCTCTTGCTGCAGAAATACCTTCCCCACCCAAAGCAACAGTGTATGTTCAGCTCTTAAGATTATTATAAACTGTGTGAGAATAGCCAAAATTGCCTTTTAAAAATAAAGCAGCAGACCAATCTTACGTTATTCCATATTACTGGACCAATGTATGTGGAGCTATTGGACATACCAAGGTTTTCCACCTGTTTTGGAGAGCATAGCTAAATCACTGCCTTTTCTTGCATCCAGAGAATTCACAGGTAGGCCGAAGAGAATCAAGGAATCAATCTAAAGGCCAGCCAGGATGCCTTCTCCCTCCTTTAGAGCCAGCCAAGAGTCCCCTTCTCATTTGCTTGCTTTCAGCCTTCAAGGAGGTTTCCCTTTGTTACTATTACTCGGTTCTGAAAACTGGCAGTGAAAACTGAAGGGTACTGACGCTGACAAAGGTTTGAGCCTTCTCCCAAGTCTTTCTGGAGAAGGATTGTCTTTGGTGGCTAGATCCCCCCCCCCACATCATTGCACAGCCACTGATTTGACTCAAGATCAAAGAGCTTTGGCATCTAATTGGAAGAATTAGAATTGGAAGAAGAGTGGAGAAAACGAGCACCCAGATCCAGTGGTGCACAGTCAAAGCTTCCTTCTTCCAGTCCAGGTGCCCAGGCAGTTTGGCACTCTCTGGGACCACCCATTTGCCAACTCAGAGTTTCCAAACACAAGATTGTGTCCTTCACATGGACATTTGGAGCAGGTGGGCCAACACTTCTGGAGTTACCTAGAGCCCCAAGAAAGGAAGGCTATATGACCAGTAGATAGCAGTAAAGTGATACAGAAAGCATCTGCTGCCATCTACTGGCTGTCTGTATTTCTGCAGTCCAGATTTATTAGTTTATTGATTGATTGATTGATTGATTGATTGGATTTGTATACCGCCCTTCTCCCGGAGGACTCAGGGTGGTGAACAGCCAGCAATTAACATATCATATAGGTTTAAGA
>JANHZT010001951.1:69883-84169 GCA_032468215.1 Stegonotus admiraltiensis | reverse complement strand
TTCTTCTTCTTCTTCTTCTTCTTCTTCTTCTTCTTCTTCTTCTTCTTCTTATTATTATTATTATTATTATTATTATTGACTACTGTTGGTCGTCTAGAGAGGTACTTATGTAAGATTGGCGGCCATAGCCCATAACATTTCTAAATAAATTTTCTAAATACAAGGGAAGAAATGTCACCGTTGCCCCTTTTAGAGTAGCCGTGAATCGCATCCCTCCCAAAGCGCAACTGAATTCCTAGGGTTTAGGAGAGCCGTTTCCCCCTCTTCGATAGGCACGGACTGAAATTTTGATTTTTATAAAATCGGCCCATTTCCTTCCGTTCAGACTACGAGCATAGGCTGCAATGCTACGGACTCGAGTAGGGAAAACTTGGAGAGCAGCGCTCTCGTAGAGGTCTCCTCGCAAGAAAACGGCTCCCCGTTCTGGGGGTGGGGGACATCCGACACCTCCGCTCTCCTGATTTATCGCGTTTCAACACGTCTCCCAGCCATCGCTGGAGCGCTGCAAAGCCTGCCTTCATTACTCTTAGCCGCACAGCCAGATCCTTTAAATCGGGGGAAGGCGCCCTTTGATCCTTTCTAAGGTGCTGAGACGCATCGCAGGGTTCCATAAAGTGTGCCCCCCCGCCCTTGCTTTACATGAGTCCCCAAGTTTAGCTGAGAAGTCCGCACCCCGAGACTCCAGTGTATCTGGGCCCGGTCTCAAGCCATGAATCTTTGCGAGCCGTTCTTCCAAAAGACACCCGCAGAGAAGAAAGAAGGACCGATTCCTCTGGAAACGGTCCCTCGGCGGGGCTCCCTCTTTTCCCCTCCGCTTTTCCCTCCACTGAAACAGATTCAACCCGGCATAAAGAGCTCTTTGGGTTTAGTTCTTAGAGCGACGCAGCCGAATGGAAGAAAGATTCGACTGTGGAGCAATACAGAGGCCTTCTTTATTCGCGCCCCCTTACTTTACCTTATCTCGATTTACTTCACGTTAGAATTGTATTTATTAATTAAACCGCGTGATGAACGCGTTTTGCTGCCTTAATTGCGGAGGAAGTGTAATTAAGAAAATAATTAAAGGAAAAGAACATACTCAAATGCAGCTGCAATCTAACAAAAATATAGAGATATTTTTGCTGAAGTTTTTGAGGGACTGTGATAAATTTCCTAATCTATCTGCATGTATGCCTCTCTCTCTCTCTGTGTGTGTGTGTGTGTGTATGTATATATATATGTGTGTGTGTGTGTGTGTATATACATACACACACACACACACGCACACACACACACACACAGAGGGTTATACATACATACATACCTACATACCTACATACCTACATACATACATACATACATACATACAGATAGTTTAGGAAAATTATCACACTCCCTCAGAAACTGCAGCAAAAATATCTCTATATTTTTGTTAGATTGCAGCTGCATTTGAGTATGTTCTTTTAAAAAAAAATATTTTCTTAATTACACTTCCTCTGCAATTAAGGCAGCAAAACGTTCATCACACCGTTTAATATATCCTAATTTGACCGGAAACAGATTCAGTATAGATAACGAATAGAATCCAATATATTTTCAATTAATAATACTAAGGAGCCCACTCTGACAAATAGTTTCCATTTTTTTTATTCCCACTCAAAAGCGATCTAAGCAAATTTCTTATTTTCTGATAACAATGTTCTAGATTTTATCTGGAACTTTGATGCAAAGAAATTATTAATAGGAAAAGGCTGTCAAATTGCTAAGAACATCTGTGCATCTTGATGGAGAGTGATATTTTGGGATGTCTCCACATATGGAAAATGGAAAGATAACATTTTAATGTATTTTTCAACCAAAATTGAACTAACTTGATTGTATTATTCTGCTTAATACTAATGACCTCACTTTTTATACAGATATTGTGGATTGTATCTTTGGCTTGTTTTAGGATGCCCTTCTAGTTGTATTTATTTCAGGATTTCCCATCCACCCATACAATAGTTAATGTTTCTGTTGAGACAATAAGAAAAAACAGAAACAAAATCTTACAGGCAAAATCTATTCTTCCAGTGGAGTTATTAGCATTTCAGGCAGAGCCTCAATAGGGCTCTTTGGAAGATGGCTTGCAAACTGCTTGGGCTCAACCAAGCTCCAGAACTTTGCCTTTTATGATTTGTTGAAGGAGAAGAATCTTTTTTTCTCTGTAGGTTCTTGGGAATGGGTGGAGTGGTCAGCCACTTTCCCCTCCAGAGCCAAATGCAATAACTGCTGTGAGGACAGAATGCTTTTTAGCTGAGCTTGGTTGTTCCATTACTCGGTCAGGAGGGGGGCAATTTTAACCATTAAATAATTGGAACGGTGAGCTGGCTCAGTAGTTTGACCATGCTGTCCTTTTTTTTCTTTTCTTTTTTCTTTTTGTGGCCTGCGGTTTAATCTTTATAAACAGCCAGTTTTGTTAACCCCTGATGAATGCATAATAGCTGTCTATGACAAATTGTCCTCAAACATCTGAAAAGCTTTCACAGCCCGAGAGGAAAGTTGTAAAATATAGTGTGCATGCATGCGTGTAATCCTAGACAGCGATCTAAGCAGTCTCCATAATATTACAAGATGTGCCCACATTTCTCTCTCTTGCTTGTCAGCCTGACACCTCCGTTTCAGCAGCTGTGGAAGGGATATTTATAAAGCTGATGACCATTCAGCCTGGCCTCTGACTCTTCCCCATGATCCTGGGCTAGAGGCTGCTTGGGGAGTAGCAGGTGGCCCGGGCAGTTGCCGAAAAGCACTCAGAGCCTATTTTTCTGTTTGTTTATTGCTCCCATGGGGAAGGGGAACAAGGAAGCATTCCAAAGGGAGCCTGCTGGCAAGACACTTCTGTGCACAGTGGACCTGGACCTGGACTCCCTGCCCACCAGGCTTCTAGAGGAGGAACCTGGGGCCATTCTCCAGTGGTTCAGCAGATCAACAAAGTCGTTCATTAGCTGCAGATCAAGGAGGACAGCGTTTAATTGGCGCATCCCCTCTGATTACTGGTTTGCAATGAGGGCTTGATAACCTTTCTCTGGATGTATTCTTCTTGCAGAAATCATGCTTTCAAAATTGTCAATTGCCCCAAGAGCCCTGGAACCTCACTTTCTAAATTAGGTTTTACTTGGGCAGTGTGCTTTAGCTGCCTAGCACACATTAATTTGATAACATTGATTCTCAAAGAATATGTGGTATTGGTTGAAATGCAAAACTGAAAAAGTTTAAAATAGCTTAACATTTGCTTTATTTTTTTCAGAAGCTTATTTGAACAGAGTATTATTATTATGGTTGGTTGCAAGTCAGACTAGATTTGGCATTTTTATCGATCTATTGAGTCTTTCCCAAGGATCTGGGATAGGTAGATGTTATCTGATGGGGATTTTAACAATGCCAATGGTATCCAACAAGTGCTTTGATGTTGCACCCAAAGTGCTTGTTGTTGTTGTTGTTGTGCATATTATTCAGTCATTTTAAAAATTCAATTTGTCATTTATTTTCACACAGTACCATTCTTTGGATATGTGGTCTTGAAACAACAAAAATAGTGGCACAGTCCTAATGTCTTCTAACACTACCAAGTCCCCAGCACACCCTCACATTTTAGGAAATAAGGCAACATTTCCTAACATTTATATGAATTAAGGCTTTCCTTAATTCATATAAATTGCTCTTCAGTTTATTTCTTGTGTTTCGCCCTTTCTCAAGTTTAATTTATTTTGTATTTTAATTTTATGCCCACAAATATTGTGGGCATATAAGAATATTATGTTCTTTGAAAAGGTGTTTGAAATGCAGTGACTTTTATCAGTTGCATTCAACACAACTTTTTATTGGCAGCATTTCAGAAAAACCATGCCCACATTTTTCCAAATTTGCTTTGAGGGTTGAAAGAAACTGCAAAAGATGCAGAACTTTTGGAGATGGTGGAGGAGAATGAGAAGTTGTGTGATGCAAGTGGAAAAGTGCTTCTTTGACTTTGGATAGATCCAAAAAGAGCATGACACAGAAGGGCAAACTATCAGAGTGTGACAAGTATGAATAATTTTTCTTCTCACAAACACAATGCCTGAAGAATGTGTAAGTATACCACTGGTATTAGTATACTATACCAGGCTGTCTTGCTCACAGAAGATCACTTTATTATATGTTTTTGTCAATTACTTGCAGCAACATTTTGAAGTAGTTCTAACAAACAAGAGTTAACCATCAGTATAGGAAATTGCAGGCCACATCCTACGTAGTATAAGTGAACATCTGCTCTCCTCCCTGTAGCCTCCCAGACCCCCTTGGTCTTCTTTGGAGGTTGTCCACCTCTCTAGGCAATATTTCATGGGCTACGTCATGGGCTGCAGAGAGAAGTCATGCTGTGCTGGCAGAAGCACTTCCATGGATGGAAATCATTGGACAGAAAGCTGACCTGGATCAAATCAGACCAGTTCATCTGCTTGCTGACAGCATTAGCGCTCCAAAGTGTCAGACTAGAGACATGGTTTTTGCAGCCTAACGTGGAAATTTCCAAGAACAAACTTGAGGCCTTTTGAATTTTTACCCACCAACAATAATGGCAGTGGAAAATAGTCTTCTCGTGCCAATTCATGTTCAGGAGAAAATATTTTTGAAATAGATAGCAAATAAATCTTGCTGTGTAGATTGTGTAGATCACCAATACATAAAAATTTAAAATGTTTACTTAATATTGAAAGGCTACAGGTTAAGAAGTTGGGTGAGAACTAAGGAAACTCAACTTCAAATCTACCTTCCCCCCTTTGAGCTAGTCCCTATCTTACAGCTCAACCAACCTCAGAGGGTTGCAGTTCTGAGAAAAATTGGAGAAGGAATGCCCTGTATGCCTCCTTAGGAAAGAAACATGAGAATAAGAATCTAAAACATACAGAGAAGGATTAATTAACCCAATACACACTTTGGATTCAAGGAACTATTTATAGAGCCCTTGATGAAGTAGAATATTTAATAAAAGAGGAATAACTCAATGATTGCATATATTAGAGGAACAGTATAGCTCATCATTATCTGAGATGAACATTTATGATCGTGAGGATCTATCAAAATAGTATCTTATTCTAAATACTTTAAAAAGCTTTTATTTTCTTTAGAAAATTAAAAGTCTTGCCTCACTCAAGCTAATAGCATGAAATTGTGAAATTAGTTTCACTAACTAATTAACTAACCCATTTTCCACCATCCCCCCCTCTCCATCATCATTGTTTTAACCACTGTCCATCCACTGCAGGCTGAAGGCCTCTTCCACATGTTTCCAACCAATATGGTCCTGAGCTTTCTTTTGCCAATTGGGCCCTCAATACTTGCTGATGTCATTGATCCATCTTGTTTTAGGTCTCTTTTGTGGATGCTTTTTATCAAGTGGATATGAATATATGTATAATTTCAAAATTCTCTCTCCCCTGAAAGAGAAAAAAATCAGCTGAGATTATCAAAGGCAAACAAAACAAAGGGATAGAAAAGAGCACTATTGAAAAATACATTATTTAGTGTAATTCACTTAAATTCCATTGATATCAGTGGGTTTCTAAGTATAAATAAGTCAGAATTCAACTTATAATACATGAATAGTGTTCATGGCATTTAAAATATACCTCGGTTATAGTCAATTTTATTTTCCACTAGAATACTCTGAAATATATCTGAATTTACTTAGTTCACATTCTAAATATTAGTATGCATAAATTATAAGTGTGCCCTGGCCTTTGTCCATGCCTTAAAAACAGCCTAATGGCACAAATCCCCCCCCCCCATTTTAATTTTCCCAGGAACCCATTGGTAACTTATACTGGAAAGATCCTAATGCGAAACACTCAAGCCACTAGGTATAAACTCTGGATTTGGACACCCATTCTTTAGAAAAGTTGGTATTTAGCTCTGTTTTGGAGCAGATTTGTCTTTAGGAATCTGTATCACATTTTAAAGAAAAATTCCTATGACTAGAAATGTCTTCCACATTTTTCCTGCAGAAAGAAGAAATGGCGATACTGTGCACCTGCAACGGAATGAGGCTGCATTGGATGTGAATAAAATGAGATTGTGAATAAAAAGTGCCTTTTTAAAATGGTCTCTCTTGGAGGAGGGGTGGGAATTGGCCCCTACAAACAGCAAAAACACCCATGAAAAATGGTGTTGAGTTCTACCATTGTTTAGTGAGTTAATTTTTTTCTACAAAATATTTAAAATATGGCACACATACCCAGCATTCTTCCAGCCTATTCCTCCACATGAGCATTTCCATGATGTCATTCTATAATAGTCCAACCTTTTTACACTGCCATAAAAATATAACAGAGTTGCGTTTTGGGGTGAGTAAAATTAATAGCTTCCTGCAAATGCACTCAAGGCTGTAAGAGGGGCAGAAAAAGAGCTTGGTGTGTGTTGACTAATGTCTTCATTTAAAGAGATCACTTATGCTTTAAATAATCACCCATTTCCATATAATATGATAGTCTTACATATGTAGCAGGAGAAAGAAGCAGGATTCAACACATTGTCTGGACTGGGATTTTAGGCTATTCCAAAGAAGTCTCATTGTAAGCAAGATTCAGAACATGAGATCCAAATTGTCTACCATGATTCTCTTTTCACATTTGGGTGCGAGTTTTCATATTACACCAGCTTAACTCAGCCTCCTCCCAGCAGCATCGCTCAGTCTTCACCGACAGTTCTCTTCAGAGAAAGTCCCCCACCCTTCCAAATGGGAAAAAAGGAAGAAAAGGAAGGGTAGCCTTTAAGCTTCAGAAAATACTTCATAGCTTAGCAAGGTAGCCTCACCCAACCATAAATAGAAGGCTAGTTATCTGACTTTATTAAACTCCAGGGAGGGCTTCAATGAGTAAAGATACACTGCAGACAACTTAACCATTTGGGATGGTTTTGTTTAGGGCTTTGCATATTTAAAAATGCCTCCATCCAAAAACTGGTTCAAGATTACATTTTTATATTACTTGATTTGTTTAGGTCTTCAACTGGAACTTGGGGGTGTGAGGCAGCCTGCAGTGAAAATTAACTATCACAGCTTGTCTTTAATGCATCTTTTTGAATCCATTTAAGTTTCTAGTGCAGGCATAATTAAAAAGGCTTTAACAGCATTCTGCATTAAATATAGATGCAGACTTTTAAGTAACTTCAAGCATATTTTTCTCTCTCTGTCATCCTTTGCTGTTCTGCTAATACTGCATTTAACCACACCAGTGAAGTTCTACTAATGTCAGCAAGACTTTGGGGGGTTGCCATAGCTTAAGAAAATGAAAGACTCCATCTGGAGCCAGAAATGGGAGTTTTACTTTTGATACATCTGTAATGCAGAAGTAGCACATTTGCAACTATTTTGTTCTTAGTTAATGTTTCCTTTTAAGACATTTTTTTTTAAATAAACTAAATCAGAAATACAGTTGTCAAAATAAAAATGAAATTTCTTGGTGAATATTTATATTTTACTGTTTGAAAAAGCCCACTTAAGAGTTGGGGAAGGATTTCATCTACACTTCTAGTTTGCTCTCCAGATAAGACTACCAGATAAGGGAATTCATGTTAAGCAAGTTAAGCCTGCAATTTAATTTACCCTTCTTTTTGTTGCTGATATTTGAGACAAGTATATGGTATTAAATGAAATGAAAATTTGATCCTGAGCAATTATTAAAGAGTAAAATGAATTGTCCCTCATTGCCATTATTTTGGAATTCATCTCCTTCCGTAAGAATGAATTTGTCCATAAGATGAAAACAAACAACACAAAGTAATATGAGATGTAGTGCACTTCCCTATAAAATGGGGCATGAGCTTTGTTTTGGCTTCCTTTATCTGCTTTGTTTGGCCTGGTGAGGGCCACAGAGGCCATTATCAGGAATAGTGTGAAGTTAACTAAGGAGAATGTGGCTGAATTTCATAGATGTATTTTTCTTTAAAAAGGACGTTAGAAAAAGAAAAGAGATGAAATTTGTGCTTTCAGTCTGCAGAAGCTCAACTAGCCCATTTATTCTTTCATCTCTCCAAAATGGGGAAAACTATTTAATATTGAGAGCCTGTTAAGGCTACAGTTTAAGAAGTCTATGCTAATCAATGCCTAGTATGTAATGCAAATAATCCTGCATGGACTTCTTCATTTGGAGGAATTTGTGGTGTCCCCCTTTTTTTAAAAAAAAATAGTGTTGTAAAATTTATGATATAGATTTCCTAAAACTACAGTTCAAGGACAATCTGCAGCAGAGATAAAAGAGGTGAAATCTGACTATAACTGCAGTTGGTGTCCATATTACGTGCCTTGAATGTACAAAATCAATACTGGGTTCCCTTCGGTGAATGTTGGTTCCATCATCTGTTCACTTTTTGGATTCTACATTTCTTGCATCCTTTTATTAATTTAATATTTAATTAATGTTAAATGTTAAAAACATTTAAAATATTTGGATAAATAATAGAGTCACAAGAATAACTTCCTAGCAGGTGTACCTCTCTGCAGTCACTTTAAATATAGTTGTGAGAATGTAGACAAATTTTACCACTGTAGCAAGATACAGTAATAAATACTTGGATGATGCATAAAATATCACACCTTCTAATAGTAAATGTTGGTGAACGTTGAAAAGATGGGAGCCTTGAAGAACAGGGAGGTGTCAGCATATGTTTGGGTTAGTTTCATTAAACTAATACTGTTTAAATAGGTTGAACCAACCTTGTAGAATTCTCAGTAAAATGTGAATGAGAAGGCCAGATTTCTAGAGGCATCAAGCCAAGAAGAGGAGACTCTAGAAAATCTTCAGAAATACAAAAAATAATAATAATCTCAAAATATCTCAGCGGGAATTTCTTTGATTCTCTAATGAATACTAAGGTGTACTCAATCGCAAGTATACTCAGTAGCAATGCAATGTCGAATTTAACTTTTAAGATAAAGATTGGATTGAATGGAATGAAATTGGGTTGGATTGAAAAGATTGTTGGCATTTTAGACCTGGCTCATCCCACTTTAGACATATTGGATCATAAAACTATAGTTTTTATTCAACATGTTTATGCAGAAAACAATTCTTTGATTTGAAGATGGTGTGCTAAGTTTATATTCCAAAAATAAGTATTACAGGCTAGGCCAAAAATCAAAGAAGGCTGGACCAAAAATTAAGCTGATTTCTATATTGCAATTATATAAAATTGTATTGCCATTATATAAAATTGTATTGCAATTATATAAAATTGTATTAAACAGATACAGCTAATATGACCAAGGATGTGGGAAATAATCATTTCCCCTTTTGGCACATTTATATTTACAATTCAAATTTCAAAGTAGTTGGAGGGGCAACAGTTCAGATTATGCACCACTTACATAGGATGATGACATAATAATTAATAAAAATATTTATTGTTTTTCCTGTTCTGTTTTCTCACCCCCTCCTAGACAACACTATGACCAGGCAATTTACACAACTTCCCTACTAAAATTGAACTATCCTGTTTTCCCCAAAATAAGACATCCCCTGATAATAAGCCCAATCGGGCTTTTGAGCGCATAGCAATAAGGCCAAATGCTTATTTCAGGGTTCAAAAAAATATAAGACAGGGTCTTATTTTTGGGGAAGCATGATAGAAAAAGAAAGATGTAAAGTTACAAGATGAGGCATCAGACCTTTTCATGCATTTAATCCTTGTTTTAATCTTGGAAGGACAACCTTTCCCTGTCCATAATAATTCTAGGATACGGGTTACTTTTGTACAGTTAAGAAAAGTCTTATATATCAGTGGATTGCGTCATTTCAGTGATTTGTTAAGTTTTCACATTTGATTTGGGCATTAGTTATTAGGATAATGATTTCTCTTCCCCTTGTGCATATGCTGAAAAGATTGGGAAGAAAGAAATTAGGCAGTTTTATATTCAGAGGGTATAAATTCATAGGGTTTGAAATGTTCCACATAAGCACATATATATGTGCAATCATATTAATTAATATAATAATGACTGAAGTGTTTAAAAATGCAGCAAGCTAGGTTTTAGCTGCTTTCTACCAGTTGAAACAAAATGTTCTTTTTTAAAATGGCTATTTTTGTTGGCAATGACCAAAGGACAAAAAGAGTAAAGCACTGCAAATTGAATAATAGATATTTTTTACGCAATGATGCTTTGCAATTTTCTCTGAATTGGGTGAACTAGCTATTTAATGTCTTTGAACTGCTAAGACCATTTCTCCATTATGAGAAATGGCCAGGAAAATGGCCAAATAGTGCTATTATGACTACTAAAAGGCTTCCATTACTTTATGAGGGAGTTCAGCCAGAAAAAGCTAAATTATGCACCTCCCCTGCCCCACAAGAGTATGGAGGCTGGGAATATTTTTAAAAAGGATATCTGCAGCTAGAACATAATTTATACGGGAAGTCAAGACTACAATCTGCAGTAATAAATTCTCTAATTGGTTCATTTAAAAATCACAATCAATTGAGAATCCTGGAATTTTTGACCGATTCTTCCAGGCAAAACAGTCTGAGGGGTGGGGTGGGAGATTTGCAGTTGCAGCTATGTTCACTCATAGCTGCTTTTTCCTTTGCAGTTGGACATAGACAAGATAGTATCTGCCAATGTTTGAATAAAGCCTCAAAGGACAGAAAGAACATCTTCCTGCAATTATCATGAGAATGAAAGAGGGAGGAGAAATAGCACGTTTACTTGCAAGATTCTGTTTCTATAACTGTTCTAAGGAAAGTAGCTTTAGGTCTGCAAAGTGTCTGGTTCTTAGTCTAGTATGTTTTATAGGCCTGACATCATTAGAGGGAGGGGTAGTCTGAGTGAAGTTCCTGAATAAATTTCCATATTTTAAAAAGAGGATGAGTTTCTGAGGATCAGACTTTTGGCATAGGGAGAAAGTCAATCACAGTGTACTCCATAATTTTTCTTACTGAATTGATTTCTCTAAAGTTGCTATTTATTCCTAATGATGATTGTGATTGGGGTAAGATTGGATCTGAACTGGATGACAGGGATAGAATTTTTAGCACAGCTTTTCCTGAGACTCTACGTGTTCACAAATATATTAAAAGTGCAGAAACATTTAATAATGTGAACTAATTCAGACATACTAGTCCACTAACGTGTACAGTAGTGAAAGCTGGGAGAAGCTGTACAGTAGTGGAGGAAAATATTACCTAGACTTATCCATGTTGAAAGGGTAGTACAAAATTTGTTGGGGTGTGTGTGTGTGTGTGTGTGTGTGTGTGTGTGTACAGTACTGTCTGGCACCCTTTTAAGTATTCGGAGAAGACTTTGCATAGTTAAGGTTTTACTTGGTGATTTTGTAGGTGACATCTCTCCTAAAGCTGCTTCTAACAATGTTCTGGCATTTCTGCTTTACCTGTGTTGCTCATTGGGCTGCAACATAGCTAGTCTTCCTGCTAGGCATATAACAGACTGCCTCAGGCAGCAGACTTAAGGTACTGTTAACAGCAATCAATTATTATTTTATTATACAGTAAAACCTCTGAAAGTTGACCACCCAAGGGACTGAGCGAAAGTGGTCAACATACGGAGATGGTCAACATATGGAACAACTGTGCTTATATGCACATAGCCTCATTTTATTGTACAGCTTTTATTAGAGAATGTCATACAAAAACAGAGTGAAAGCACAGGGAAATAATTCATACACTACTATATCATACAAAATCAATACATTTACGTATGTATTGCTTTCTCATCATTTGATCATTCTTTCTGAAAAAAGAGAGAGTCAATTTTAGTCTGTTTCTTATTCTATTTCTGCAGATGGACCCTAGGTTTGTATTTTAGCAATGACCCACTGCAGAAACTGGGCTCAGTATTGCATTTTGAGTGTTTTAGTTATGCCTTGGTCAAGATGTTGAACTTCTGATATAGTGTTTGGAGGCAAACATTTCTGTTTCATGTTTGAAAGATGATTTACTTGGAGATGGCTAGGGCAATTCTCCACTACAAGGAGAATGGACCATTTCTTCTTCTTCATTTCTCGGTCAATACCTCTTATCCACTCCTCAAATAGGGCACCAGTCATCCATGCAGGTTTGTTAGATTTCCAGGTGACGGGAAGGTCTTTGGGCTGCAGGTTCTTGAATGAGTGTGGCTTTGCTGATTTACCAATCACCAAAGGTTTTAGCTTCCTCCAGTTAAGCTAGACCCAGCAGAACTGTGAAATGTTCTTTAGAAAGTTTTCCACTCTTACATTTATCACCCCTCATAATGAGGCTCCTGTCAGGCATCGCCTTGAAAAAGTCTCCATGTTCGTCAGTGTCATCATCTTTTCTACTGAAGTCAAAAATATTGTATTCTTTGATATTCTTCTTGAAAGAAATTCATTGCTACCAATTCTGCATTTCACTTTTCTTGGCCTTGGTGCAGACTGGTCAAGTTATAGAGAGTAAATTAATGAAACAAACAAAATGTTGAAAAGTTGTTATATTTATGTAGTTACTTACCAAGCACATCTAAATTATATTAAAATAAGCAAAATATGTTTACAATCCCCAAGGCATGTCACAACTTTTGAGTACCCCTAATGTTTGGAAATTGAAAGTTGAAAAATTTGACACGCCCTCCAGTTGGTCAAGATATAATTTACAGAGGTGGTCAATATAGAGAGGTTGGCTTTCTATTATGTACATATAGTGTATGTCCAGTCTATGAAAATTAGGTCAACTTAGGGAGGTGCTCAGAGTTGGAAGGTGGTCAACTATGGAGGTATTTTTATATCAACAGGGAGCATTGTTTACTCAGGCATCAATATCTCTTGCTTGGGGGCTGCAGCAGGAATTTGGAACTGTAACTAAAGGGGTAGGATATTTTGTTCCATCTACAAAGATTTTTCCTGTACCCCTTTTGTGTTCCAGAAATGATGTTACATGAACCATGTTTTCCTGTATTAAAAGATCTGGTTTCTAACTTCTAATTCTGTAATAAAAAAAGAACAGTATTAGTATGCATTGAGTTAATATACCCAAAGGATTGAGGAAACTGCTTAAATTATGTTTTAAATTCTACCACGAAGAGCACACAACCATGCAATACATCAAACTAATGTAATCTAACAAATACATCAAACACCAAACATTTGGGTTACATTTTGGTTATCTTTCCTTTTATGGGTATTAGATATTGCATAATACTAGGCATCCAGAGTTAGACAAGAAATCTTATTTTGATGGGAGGAGGCATTCATTCATTTGTTCAAATTGGCTCAGATAGATGTAATGTGTTTATAAGTGTGTGTGTGCACACACATGCAACTGCATGTGTATGTGTGCACACATATATTTACTGTTGGTCTGAATGAAATCACAGTTTCCTCTTTCACATGGAAGTTGGTGTTTAATAGATTTTTCTTTTCTTTTTGAAAAGTTTTTTATTTTTATTTCCTATAAACATGTCTTAAATGTACAGTCTCTTATCTATTGTTAATCATACATATTCTCTTTTGACTTTCATATTAGTTCGTTGAACAATTTAAGTATCTACGGGGTTGCTCTTCTTCCATAGAAGAAGGGAGGGAAGGGAAAGAGTGGAGAAGGAGAAGAATTGTTGTAAAATAAGGGAGTTTTTTTTCTCTTCTCCTTTCCTTGCTGTGCTGTCTCCTAGCTTGCGACTTTGAAGTGTCTTTCATGTTTATCCACTATGTATTGCATATTATGAATTACCCTTGTTATTGCTTCTTTTAATAAATAACAAGTTAAAATGTTTTGATTTTGTGGTAGTAGAATATATTATTAGACTATATTTCCTTGCATATCTTGGACAATGGCTCTTGCACCTGCTAAAAAGCCCCTGAATTTTAAAATGCCAATACTTGGATAGGATGGACCAATCTATGGAATTTAATTAAGGGCTATATTTTCAAGGAAAAATTGTTCTGTGGCAAAAAAAAAACTGTATTTTTGGTTCAATGGCTACTGTATTCACCACATTAGTTTTTCCAGGGATTACAATCTGCAAGCTTTGTGGACAACTTTTTAGAAGTGCAAATGATATCTCTGGTACCTTTAAAATTATGATACAAAACATGAAGAATTTCTATGTTTTCAGTATATGGATGTATTCTATCGTTATTAGTCTATTTGACAACCTTGTGACCCATTGGGTCATCCTTTGAGATTTATTTATTTAGCGTATGGCTGGTCACACACAATATTAAAACACTTCATTTTTACAGGTTAAAACAAGTAGAACAATTTAAAAAAAGCAGTAAGAAAACCTAAGAGGAAAAACAGAAATAACATTTCAGAGTTTAATGTCAAGTT
>JANHZT010001950.1:123001-135600 GCA_032468215.1 Stegonotus admiraltiensis | reverse complement strand
TTGCCTTCTTATAAATGGGTATTTTCATGCAGAATCTGGCAGCCATTTCATTCATATATATATATATATATATATATGTATGTATGTATGTATGTATGTATATATAACTATGTTGTAATAGTATGGATACAATAATGGAATAGAAAGAATGGCAGTTTCTTTAAAAAGAAAAGGACCACTTATTTATTTAATAAATGCAATTTTATTCAAACACATTAATGTAAGCTAGAAAAAAATTATCCATTCCTCTGAGAAGGATATGAACAAAGGAAGGGTTAAGTTTATGCTATCTTGGATCCATTTAAAGTACATTAAAATATACTTCATTCTTGTAAAAGCCCAATAATACATTAATGTTTGTTCAGCTTCATTGTTGCACTTCTCTAAAGAGCTCTAAATTTCAGATGCTGGGCACAGATGATGAAACAATACTGCATGTTCGTATGTTGGATGCATTAACAATGGCTTTAACTGATTTTTTTTCTTTTACTATCTTCTTTAGAATGAATTTTTGAATCCATATTTTACATTGACACACCTGTATACCTGTGTGCCAAGAGAAGCAATAATAGGAATCAGCATAGCTTGGGACTGACTTACTGTGGTAAAACCGAAGGTGCTCCAGATCTGTGGAAGTGAACAATTTGCCATTTGCCATCCCGGCGGTGCCAGATTCGAGTCTCCTCCGATTGGGCAGTGCGTGGGATCCCACTCGTATCCACATACTGTGTGATACGAATGTAAGCAATGCAGGCAGACTCATCTCCCATTAAGTGGATATGTGGATTCAGGATGGTTGTGTGCACGGGCTTGCTGTTCCTGGACCACACTGCAGATGGGGGGGAAAAGTCAATGATATGAAGGCAGCTTCCAAGATCTTCTCAGGGTACCTGGGAGATTATTACCTCATTCATGGGGAAATAGCTGAATCAATTTGAAAAAAAAAAGGGTGTGCAATACATTTTGCTAGGATTTCAGTGTATGTTCCAGCCACATCATTTCAAACAGAATGCAATATTTCTTTCAAAGGTGTATTTCTATTATTCATTGACTACAAATGCTTTTTACTGCTCCAATTCAAACCTAAGTCTAAGAAGCTTAATTTAACAATTGTGCAAATCTTTTACCCCAGACTCAGAATGTAAAAACATGCACTCCACATTAAAACACCTATGATTTTGTATAAAACTTTTGAGAATCACTAAGAATAATCTGTATGAATGGGGATTTAAATCCATATGAACAGGAGTTTAAATACTTCTGTTTAGCCTTTTTATTGACAGCCTTCCATCATAGCAACCTGTCAGATTTTTTTTACAAACAACCAGAGAACAGTAGAAATGTAATAGTAAATATATATACAGCATCAACTCAAAACTCAAATTTTTGACTTCATGAAAGGAAGAGTAGACAGAATATAAATGCAGCTTCTCTGCCTTAATAATCTAGAGTTACCAATTCCAGCTCAAACTATTCCTTGAAATTTTCCCATCTATATTTATCTCTATTTCATCTATATCTATCTATCTGTGCATGTGTAATATGTACATATGTAATATGTACACACATTAGAAGCCATTTTCCAAAGGACAAAGTCTGAAGGGGAGGAAGAGAGTATAAATTAAAATTAATTGCCTATAGTTGATGGTATTTAAATAGTGCAAATAAATAAATAAATAAAGATGGCCTGTATAATTAATTCTTCAATTCGCATATAACGACTATTCTCTCTTACAAGCAAAGCACTCTTCCATATAGAAATACATAACTATGCCCTCCTCTTTCCATCTTTGATTGCTTAGGCATTAAACACACACACAGACATACACAGAATTAAATACAAGTCCAGCAACTTTTCAAAGCATAAAGGATGCTTACAGTTTTCAAAGTAGAATCGATGGAAATCCAGCCCTTCCACCAGGTTCCCCAGAGCTTCTGGTTCAAATGCGGTCATTCCAGGGTCACACATTTTACTAGAGATGTCCATAAAAAGGTAGAGGATCAAGAAAAATAATTATCTCACTACTCAAATTTACTTAGAAGCTTTTCATCATGCTAATGAATATAAAGTGAGAGTATAAAACTATCCCCATCCATCAGTGAAAAAGGGTGAGAAAGGGCTGTGAATGGAGGTGGGCTAATATCTCCAAAAAGACTGTCCTTCACTGCTTCCAAGGATATTTATTTGTTTATTCAATTAACTCATATAGCCACCCACCTCAATCCAATTGACAAGACAAGGTCAATTATGAACATAGTAAGCACACTGAAGCTGAATTCAAAGAGAGGAGATGGGGGTTGCTATATGAATTTGGTTTGACTTGGGATCAAAGTCCCTTCCTCATATGTCACATTGAAGAATCACAGGCTCATTTTGAGAGAAGTGGCAATCCTTGTTAGAAGTACCTTGTACCAATCTACCTTAATATATAAGTTCTGTGCTGGAATATTGAGACATAGGTTTACATAATATGCTTAGGGGTATTTTTTAGAAGGATGAATTAAAAGTCTCACGGTATTCTCAGGAGCAATAGTGATCTGCTAAAAGTCCATGTCAACTGTGTGACGAAAACTATCCTGCTGCTGGTTGACTTCTGATACAATTTAAAGAGAAGGTTTCAATTCTCAAGTGGTAGATGTACTTGCTCCACACATTATTGTGTTTTTTAAATCTTCTAGATGGGAATTCTTTGCTACTGTTTTGTTATCGGTTTATGATTTAAACCATTTAATACTGTACCAATTATTCTTAAAAAGAAGGTATGGCAGACTTTATAGATTTCTATATTTGAGAAATCCATTTTTTAAAGAAAATAAACCATAAATTAATGATTTTAGTAAAATAAACAATTGTTTCCAAATAAAATGTTCTACTGTTTTTTTAAAAAAAATGTAAGGAAACTACTCTCTTATCTCATAATTACCCACCAAGGATATACCCTTGTAATTCATGGATATTTTGCTACCATTAATTAGCTTTTCTGCCTTTCCTTTTAATAATGGAAAAAACATGGCTTTACAAATGAAGGTCAATATTGTCTGACTCTACCACGATATTGCAAGAACAAGCAATTTACCTTATTTGAATCATCTCATAAAAATGTTTCCCATTAATTCCATATGTCTTTCAAGATATCTGCTAGGCTCTAACAAAGATATGTTTGAATCTCCTTGCTGCTTCATTATTTACAGAACTAGTGGTGGTTTTTGAATAATTGTTTTTTTAAAACTTCATTCTCAGGGATAAAAGAAAAACAAGGTCTTTATTCCCTATTCTTCAATAATGCATTAATGAAGTTCATTCTCTCTGCCAGGCATCATAATTTAGTCAGCAGTAACAGCTGAGATTTATCACTGGTCCAAAATAATCCATCTTTTTGTAATTATGATGGAAGATAATAACAAGATAATTTACAATGGACAGAGAAATAGAAAGTTCCTGAGGTCCCTTTCTAGCTGCGTTTTAAATACCAATCAAAGAAAGCCACTAATTTGCTTGCCTTCATAGCAAGCTGACATTTCAAAACCAGCCAA
This sequence comes from Stegonotus admiraltiensis, assembly GCA_032468215.1. NCBI lineage: Eukaryota > Metazoa > Chordata > Lepidosauria > Squamata > Colubridae > Stegonotus > Stegonotus admiraltiensis. The sequence continues at coordinate 132,066 of JANHZT010001950.1, read as the reverse complement.
CATCACTATGCTGTTTTCCATAGATAAGGCATTTAGAATTACTAACTACACTCCTACACACTGGGCAAGCTGAGAAGACTGCTTTTCCCCTCTATACAAACCAAAACACACAGCAGGTACACTCACGTGTAGGACTCAAAGTCCCCGTTACTTATTGCTTCAATCAGCTGCTCTGTCACCTTAATGATTTCCTGTTTCCGTACTGTTGGATTTAAAAAAAAGAGAAGAATTGGATGGAAACTGACAATGGATGGAAACTGACAATGATAAGTAGCCCTTCTTAGAACTGTATGTCAGTTTCTGCTGAGCATAGGAAACACATAGAATGTGATTGGGCATAGAAATCAAATTTCATTATTTAGAGGATCCAGTTTCTACTTCTTACTGCTTTGAAGATATATTCAAGTCTTTGGGACGCCTCAGCAGCCACAATGATGATAAATAAGATTTTCAGTATCTTAGGGGTGGGTTTTCTGCATATCGAAAACTATATGAACCGGAATGAATTGTGCAAAGTAAAAACAACTGCAGCAGCAATTACACAAAACCAAAAATTAATGAGTGTGCTGTCTTTCACTTTAACATCTTCTGAGGGTGAGGAACACAGCACTTCTGCACTACTGTTTTGTGCCATGTGGAGTTTGGCATCATCCCTCATTAACCTCACTTCACCCGGAATTCAGCTTTGGTTTTGGCTCTGCCCTGGTTTCTTTGTTTATTTAAGTACTGCAAAGCTGGTGCTTTTCTTCGCAGTTGTGCAAGTTGTGGGGGTGGGGGTGGGTAGTTCACCTCCCCATTGCACAAACTTTTGCCTCACCACACTTCTTGGCTCTGAGCTCAAGGCCAAAATCCATTATCTCTCAAGAATAATTTAGCATCATGTTTTTGAAATTTGTCTGTTCCTATATGCATTGTTTAGAACTCATCCCTCTTCTCCCCCCTCCCCACCATCCAATTACAGCTGCAACATGCAATTATGATTACAGCTATTGGAAAAAGCAACCAATAGCTAAATTGTTAATGTACTTGCATTTCACCTTCACAGATGTTTAAATATAACAACAGCAGCAAGGCAGCTGGGAAGTGTTTGGAGTATTTTAATGCTTTTTCTTTTTAACAATTGACCTTCCCTTGAAGAACTTCTTATCAGGTTTTTTCCCCCAGAAGTCAGCAAACACACCAACTCGTACTGAAAAAATATGGATGGGAGGGCTAGTAATTTATTTTTCCATTTAGGGGGTTACAAGAGTCATTCAGAAAGTGGAACACTCATTGAATTATCTTCTTTGAACCCTCCCATGAACAGCATGGAGAAAAGGTGAGCATCAGCTGGCTGATAGAGCTCTCCAAAGCTGGTTAGCCCCAGCTAATGAAGCATCATAGCTCCAGGAGCATAGCATCCATAAAGGAAAGATATAGGAGATGAAGAAAAGCAAAAATGTCTCAATAGTTTATGTCTGCTTTTTCTCAGAAAGGAACTGACCCCCAATGACTACTGTAGTATCACTGATGGAAGAAAGGAGTTGCAGCTAATTCTAAACAAGGGGAAGATAAAAGCATACTTGGCAAATTTAAACAAATTCCGATCTCCAAGATGAATTACTAGGACACAGAAGGATGTAGAAGTGATGGCTGCAAAACTCCTGCAATCTTTCCTGGAAAATTGGTGACAATCTCCCAAAAGTGGAGGCAAACAAAAGGTGTCCCTGTTTTCAGAAAAGTAAAGAATATGTATGACTGAAGGAATTTCAGACCTATTAGTTTGACTGAGTACTTGACCTATTAGCATATTTATGAGCACTTAGATAGGAATGAAACTATTAGCCAGAAACAGAATGGATTAATCACAAGCAGACTAACTCTATGTTCTATTTAATGGACTCATTAACTTAATAAACTGGGGAAATGTCATGGCATAGTACATCTTGACCTCAGCAACACGTTTGACAAAGTATCTGTTATCTGTTATCCTTATTAATAAAATGGTAAAAGGTGGGCTAAAAGATATAACAGTCATAACTGGCTGAATGACCACACCCAGAAAGTGCCCATCAATGGCTCCCCATCAGCTTAGAGAATATTATTAAGCCGAACGCCATTGGATCTGCTCTGGATCCTATGTTGCTCAACATTTTTATTATGAATCTAGACCAGTATTTTTCAAACTTGGCAACTTTAAGGTGCGTGGACTTCAAATTTTGTTGTTGCTTTTAATGTTTTAATATGTTTAGATTTATAGTTTTAATATGGTTTTAAATGGTGTTTTAACTTTTGTTTGAGAGCCACCTAGAACTGTTTAGATTAGAAGATGGGTGGCTACATACAGTAAATGTTTTAAATAAATAAACTCCCCATGCTGGCTGAGAGATTCTGGGAGTTGAAGTTCACACATCTTAAAGTTGCCAAGTTTTTAAAAAAACGACATAGATGAAGGGACTGAACGGATGATTGTCAAATTTCCAAATGACATGAAACCATTTATTTTCTTCTGCTTTTACAGGCAAGAATGTTGTATAGATATTTGTATTCAAGCTGGCTTTTTCAAGAGGAAGACTGAAGGAAAGGAAAGGAAAGGAAAGGAAAGGCCTGGAGAGTAAAACATATGAATAAAAGTTGCAGGAATTGGGTATGGTAGTCTAGAAAAAAGAAGGACTATAGGTGATATGATAACAGTATTCCAGTATTTGAGTGGCTGCCACAAAGAAGACGGGGTCAACTTATTTTCCAAAGCACCAGAAGGAAAGATAAGAAACAATAGATGGAAACTAATCAATGAGAGAATCATTCAGAATTAAAGATAATTTTTCTGAATTAGAACAATTAATCAGTGAAATGACTTGCCTCCAGAAGTTGTGGGTGCTTCATCACTGGAGGTTTTTAAGAAGAGAATGAAGAGTCATTTGTCTGAAATGGTATAGGATCTCCTGCTTGAGCAGGGGGTTAGACTAGAATACCTCTGAGGTCCCTTCCAGCTTTATTCTGATTAAAGTAGACGTAATGGGACATGAAGTTCTAAGTCAACTTGACAAACTAAAAATAATTAAATCCCCATATGCAGATAGCATCCATCCAAGTTTCTTAAATAGCAATTCTGATCTTTGCCCAGTAATATGCAATTCGTATTTCACATCAGTATCTGTTTCAAAGAGCTAGAAAGCAGCCAAGGGCAATAGTGGGAATGAGAAATCAGTTAGAAACGGCTGTATTCTTACAGGGAAAAATAGGTAAACCCTTAGAAGAATGAAGCTTGTTGAAAAGCCAGCAGTGATTCCACAAACCACATCTTATCTTACAAATATTTTGTTGTTGATGTTATCAGCAAACACATAGACAAAGGAACTCAGTGTATATTATATAAAGCCAGGTATGCAACATACTTGGATTTTCTAAACAATTGACAAAGTATTTCACAAAAAAAATTCCTGAGCAAAACTCAGCTGCCATGGAAGAAGATATGTGGCCTTGGGAATTGGCAATAGCAATAGCACTTAGACTTATATACCGCTCCATAGTGCTTTACAGCATTCTCTGAGTGATTTACAGTCAGCATAGTGTCCCCAACAACCTGGGTCCTCATTTTATTGACCTCGGAAGGATGGAAAGCTGAGTCAACTTTGAGCCAGTCAGGATTGAACTGCTGGCTGTGGGCAGAGTTAGCCTGCAATACTGCATTTCAACCACTGCATCATCACAGTTCTTCCCTTTCTGATATTCTGAGCATGGAATTTGTTGTCTTTGTTCTCCTGTCTTTCTCCTCCTTCCATGTATGTTTGGTTGTGAAAGTATGTATTTTCACTGCTGTTTTATGAAGAAGGTGAAAGGCAAGAGAAAAAAGAAGACAGATTCCATGCACAGAATATCAGAAAGGGAATTTAAACTAGAACTGCTGATACAGTAACTCCCTTATGAAAATATATAAAAACCAACATTTGCAGAAAATACACAATGCTGGTGCATCTAAAAGAGGATATTAAAAAACTCAAAATATATTTAAAAAATTCAACCCAAACAATCACCTATCCAGAGCAGTTCTCTTAAAAGGAAAAACTATAGCAAGTAAAGCTTTATAAACTGAAATGAAGCAAAGTATAGGGCCGTGATGGCGAACCTATGGCACGGGTGCCACAGGTGGCAAGTGGAGCCATATCGGTGGGCACACGAGCTCAGCTCCGGCACACATGTGTGCACTGGCCAGCTGATTTTCAGGCCTTCTGGACCCACCATAAGTCAGGAAACACACTGTTTCTGGCCTCTGGAGGGCCTCTGGGGGGGGGAGGCTGTTTTCACCCTCCCCAGGCTCCTAGAAAGGCTCTGGAGCCTTTCTAGGAGCTTGGGGAGAGCGAAAGACAGGCCTCCTGGGCCCACCGTGCCATTGTGAGCCAAAAGCGGGGGGAGCACAAGGGGCAGTGTGCATAGAATTATGGATGTGGGCACGTGTGCCTGTGACCCCACTGCGCTTCCCCCGCTTTTGGCACGCGATAGCAAAAAGGTTAGCCATCACTGTCCTATACAGTACATACAGTACTTGCTGTTAAAGGCCATCTTTATTTCCCCGGATTATGAGAACTGGACACCAGTAGCAAACAAGATTCCATATTTGTCAACAGAGGACATTCATAGAGGTTTAGACAAGTTTCAAAAATAATTATGTGGAGACAAGAAAGGCTAGCAGTGAAGAACCAGTTTTAGAAAACAGTGTTTGGTTGGAGTAAAACAACTATTTCTTTTTGTGTCTTTCAGCTGAAGCACCTGCCTTGCAGGCCAAGTTTCTCACTGCCTCACTACAAAAGGAAGATACTTGTTATCCTTTATCTAGGGAACCTGGCAGCTGGCTCTCCTATTTGTTTCTTGCTGGGAATTCCTTTTACCCTCGGAACTCCTTACCAAAATAAACCGAGCATTTAGTAGACTTTTCTCCTCCTGTTTCACCTGGTTCATGTTTGCTATTCTGTGCCATCCTAGTAGAAGACGGCACGTGTCATGGCCCTGTTGCAGGAAACGGCTTTCTGTAGACAACAGGAAACCAACATGGAAGAGGCTGAGATAAAGCCTTCATCAAATAGAAAACCAGCACTTTCTGGCCTCAGCCCCCCTGCCTCCCCATCTCCTGGAAGTTGCAAGCTACAAGTAGCTGCTCCTCCTAACGGGAGGCCATTCTGATTGGAACATCCAGACACCACGTGAAGAAGCCTCTCTGAGCCAATGCCAGCATTTTCAGTTGTACCTGGAACCAGCTGTCAACTAAATCAGATGCCACACACTCCTAAAACCAGGAGGCAGGCAACTAACTTATTAGATGGCCATACACATCTAGTAAATTAAACAAAATTATTTGGTTTAAACTATTAATTACATAAATTCCAAACAACTTTCTATTACTCGAGAAAATCTCTTATTTTCACAATTTTTTCTTGGAGTGAATTAAGTTTTATTTTGAATGGCTTGTAAAATATATCATCTTCCCATCAGAATATGTTCCATGATTAGGCCAACAGATATTCCCAACAATTCTAGCAAGAAAAATGCCTCCCCCCCTTTTTTTTTTCAGAGACTGAGTTGAAAGGAAATGGCCAGTAGTTTGTCATCATGACTATGACTCTAAGTCAGTCTTGGAAATTTTCAGATCTGTGAACTTCAACTCCCCATCCTGGCTGAGGAATTCTGGGAGTTGAAGTCCACACATCTTAAAGCTGCCTAATTAAAAATAAAACATTGTTCTAAGTAACCATAAAAGAAATAATAGCTTGAAAATATTGACATGACAGCAATTATTTCCATGTTAGTTTTCACTATAATGAGATATTTTCAAAATAATTACGACTATTCAATTTATAACAGGAGCTTCATTTATTTATGATCAGTTGGGAAACAGCTGCCTAAAAAAAGTGCTGTTTTGACTTAATAGGCTACTGAGTTTGACTTTGTCTTTGTCTCAGCAGGCCTTTTGTTTCCTTACCTTTAACATTGTGAATTTTATTTTCTCTCTGCCTCTCCAAGACTTGGGTTCTTAACTAGCTAATAGCAGTAGCCGGACTCCCAGATCTGAGCTATCTCTCTTGGCTACTATCTAGCAGTCAGTGGAATTTTGGTAGCACTAAGCCGTTAACAATCAAATAAATCAGCAAATGACTCTCAAAGCCCTCCCTCTATCTTCATCCACCCCTCCTACATATAAATTTCAGGAAACATGGCAGCATGGAAGATACCTATGGTGTGGAAACAAAACTGCCCCTTAATTTGAAATAAAAAGAGAGGCCAACCGTTTCCAGCAAAGATAGAAAATGTAAGCTTTACAAATGACACTTTGAGGCGTTTTGATGATGCTTTTGACAAACAAAATGAAACCTTTCGCTATTTCTTGTACTTTGCATGCCTTTTTACAGGAAAAATGAAACCCGTGTTATTTCGTAAACTTTTGAGTATTGCTGAAATGGATCTTTATGTAATACCTAGAAATATCAACTGTTTGGGTTTGTGATTGATTTTTTTAAAAATAAAGTTGGGGTGGGGTGGGTGACTTAATATGTTATTGTTTACATTTGGAGTTGACTTGTGATAAATTGTTATGAAAAGTGTAAAAAGGTACAAGAAACTAAAAACGGGGAAGAAGGATGTGTGACATGGCCCTATGGAAAAGCAGAAAGAAGTTTACACAAATACAAGAACCCTGTCAGGTTCACTTGTTATATGCTGCGGAAGTCTGACAATCCAAACTGCACATCTGAATGGCATCATGAAGACAGAATCAACTTTGGAACAGTGGCAATACCTGTTAATATATCACGACATAAAAGCCAGCTTGAAGAAACAGAGAAATTGATTCTTCTTAAGCCTGTTTTTTTGTTTGTTTGTTTTTTTGAATGATAGAGGAAACATGTTGAAAATGACCTGGAAAGCATCACCTACTTGCCTTCCAAGGATAGAAATAAGAAACCTGAGGATTCTTAATTTTTTTTTGGCAGTCTCTCTGTTTCTTGTTCCCTTTTATTTTATTTTTTTTGCAGCTTTAAGAGTCTTTACTCTTTGGTGTGAGATTAACTACCATACACGTCTACTACCAGGGGAATGAACTTATAAATGGCACTTCCTTCATTTGCATGGCATCTAACTTTATAAACCGCTATATGTATTTCAAAGCAAACAAACAATGCTTGTTTAGGAACAATTACAACAGAAAATGGATAAGCTTGCTGTATACATTTTGAATGATGTAGTTTTACCTTTTCCGTAAAATGCTTAGCTTTCCATCTTCTAAGACAGTGTGAATACATGATGCTATAAAGCTATGTTTGCAAAATGCAAGAATAATTTCCCACTGGAGCACAGGGGAAGTGATGACAATTACAGGGCGCCTACTTGATAGGATTTGATTGCCTTAAATAGAAGTTTACTTTTTTACATGGAACAAAGTAGAAATATACCATTTCAACAAAACTGATAACATAATTGGATGATTCAATGCTCCATTGGAGCTGTGAAGAATTATATTGAGTTTATTTGAGTTGGGAAGGGCTTTTAGAGTTCAAGAGGTATTGTATGATTGTATGGATCTGAATGCATGTTCATATTTAAACTACTTGGGTTTCAGAACATTTGGGGGGCTTCCTTACCCAATTCTATCCTGATATTTCACATTAACATGGCCCTCCCTATCATAGACACCTATTTTTGAAGGGTCATTCTCTCACATAACATAATTTTATATTGAGCATCACTAAGCCTTCTACTCAGCCCTGGATTCCAAGGAAGAAATGGATCTTCTTTTGAGCTTGAATCTCCTTTTAACTTGTTCATCCTTAAATAACTGGCTAGAGAGCTACTCTTGTGCTCTTTCCTCATGAAAATCTCAGTTTAGGTAATAAATCTTAAACACTTTCAATGTTGCTAAACCTTGGCAGCCTACCTTGTCTGAGTTTTCACTTGTAGTAAGAGTCTCCTACCCATGTTTTCTACCAAGTCGCCATTGAGTATCTTTCTTGTGGCAACTTAAACACTGCATTTTGTAATATTTTATAGCTTCCATCATCAGTGAAAAAAACAATGCTTTGATAAGCTATGAGAAGCTGGAGTCTAGAGGAAGCTGAGTTGAGTTTTTAGTCTTCCAGTAAAAAAAAAACCCTGACAGACTGAAATGTATTTCAACTCCTTTGAGTTTTGCCTGCTGCATCTGACATAAGCACCTGCACTTTAAACCTCCGGATTGCATTGGCATTTCTAAAACTTTTTTTTTCTTAACCAATGAAGCATTTATAGCCAAATTACTATCCATTGCTATACTTGTTTCTCTTCTCCATTTTCTGTCCTTTCTTACTTTTTCAGATTTCTAGCATTTTTAATGGTTCATTTCTAATGATTCCAAACATCTGCACAGAAATTGTCAATAAAATACCGAGCATTCTTATTATTTATTTTGTACTGCTAGGGCTCATAGTCATATTTAATATTACCTTTGAAGACTGACCTGTTTTCATAGACCAGACAACCCAGTACCTTTCTTGATTGTAACATAAACCATGTGGGGAAGAAGTAGCTTACATACTTGTACATCATTTTATCCTGTAAAAAGAACCATTTCTATTTTTATTTAAATTATTTTGGCAGGGAGAGGAAATGATTTTGGTGTCTAATGGATTGCTAACTTTTTCCAATACAATATCTTTGTTAATGTTTGGACAGCATCTCATAACATTTCTCCGTTTTTCCTTTGTTGTCATCTTTTTTTATTCCTTATAACAAAATTTACAGCTTGTTTATATTTCTTTCCACCCATTCCCCAGGAAATGTCATTGATTTTTTTTTCTCCTACCTTTCTTTAAAGCGGGTGGTGGTGGTGGTTGATTCTTATAATCTAACAAAAATTGTCCCATACAGAAATATCAGACCCAGATATGACTTTCTGGATATTACATCAAAGTAATGGAAGCATATTCAATTAAAAGTCTGGGGAAGGCTGAGTCAAGGTTGACTCAGCCTTCCATCCTTTCAAACGTAGGTAAAATGAGGACCTGGTTTGTGGGGGCAATAAGCTGACTTTGTATAAAATATACAAAAGTATGAAGGCTATT
>JANHZT010001950.1:108506-122901 GCA_032468215.1 Stegonotus admiraltiensis | reverse complement strand
ACAGCCAAGCTGGCTCAGGCATTCTGGGAGTTGAAGTCCACAGGTCATAAAGGGGTCATATTTGCCCACCCCTGCTGTAATATAACACAGTGATCTGGGGAGTTCAAAGGCAGTAGTAGGGCAGCAGGATAAAAAAAATACAAATGAGCCCCAAACCTCCACATTCATTGCTTTATTAAACAAAATATGGGGAAAATACCCACAAGAAAATAAAGCAGCATGTCCTTGACTTAACAACTGTTCGTTTTGTCGTGGTTCAAATGACACTGAAGGAAGGGACTTATGACTTACGACTATCTGAGCAGTATACATTCAGGTACCCACTACTGTTCCCCCCCCAAGAAAAAATGGGGGTTAGATTTTAAATCGATATTCTAAATAAGTGGCCCTCTTTTTCTGGCACATTGTGGTTATATATGGTCCTACTCTGATGATGCTTCAGAAGATGACAAAAACAGTCCTCTTGAAGAGATTTTTAGATACACTGAATTGCAGTGTTGGGTTTAATTTTTCCATGCTATTGCTAACATGCAGGACTATTCTTCCTGGAACTATTAATCCTGAGAAAGGATTTGCCATTGATTATTAGACAGTTTGTGAAAAAAAATGGAAATAGGCCAGCAATAACTATAGCTATTGTGCTGCAAAAATCCAGATAATCACTAGATGGCAGCAAAGAAGTAAACAATCACTGGAGCTTTTGCAGCTCAGATAAGATCGGGTTAAGATAGCCCCATTTAAAGTACTTGGTAATCTACTTACCAAGACTCTAAACTCATTCTTTGTGCATATTCTGATAATGTTTGTTCCAAACCATCTTTTTAAAATATTTCAATCAGCAGAGTTGAACTGGGACATGTTCTTCACCCCCATATAATTCTCCAGAACAAATATGAATCCAGTCAATATCAATTTTTATCCCAGAAAAAGAAGTCATCAGAGATGGCAATTGGAAAAAAGAAAAAAGTGAGAAAGGAGTCATTTAACCATCCCTATACCTCAAAATCCACTTAGATGTTCTTTTAAACAATCTGGTGTAGGGATTCAGTTACAAAGTTTTACAAATATGTTAATAAATCACTGTCAGCCAAGGCTGTGTGCCTTTATATAGATCTTATTCCTGAAAAAGCTGCCAGACAGACATGAAGCAATGCCTGAATGCTTTCTCTGGATCCACACATTTGGTGGGTTAGCCAGAAAGTTTTTTTATGTCTCTTCCTGAGTGTAAAACTCTTCAATGTGCTTTTTGAGTCCTCTGGAAGGCAGAATTATATAAAGGAATCCTCTGCTAGGGAAACTGTGGCCGCACCGACCCTTTGGAACGGACTACCCACCGAGCTCCGGACGGCTCCTGATCTCTGCACTTTCCGTGCTGGCCTGAAGACCTGGCTATTTCAGCAAGCTCCTTGATCATTTTTTACGAGGTTTTAACTAGGGGATTTTAATTTGGTAGGGGTTTTTATATTTGTTGTATTGTGTATGGTTTTATGTTGTGAGCCGCCCCGAGTCCTTCGGGAGAAGGGCGCCAGAGAAATCTTAAAAATAAATAAATAAATAAGTAAGTAAGTAAGTAAGTAAGTAAGTAAGTAAGTAAGTAAGTAAATAAACTGAGTAGAATGCATATCTTACAATTATTATTATTATTATTATCATCATCATCATCATCATCATCATTATTATCATTATCATTATCATCATCATTGATTATCACACAGTCAGCCAGATGTTCAGACTGGGGATGGCATTTTTGTCTACCTATTGAGTTCTTACCAAGGACTCGGGATAGGCAAATCTGGATGTTTGAAGGTGTTACAGATATTGTCACAGGATGGAAGCTGTTCCTTCTGCAATTGACTGATGGCAAATTTATCCATGCTTATGGTCAATGCTAACAAAACACAATGCTAAATTGTGCTCCAGTTGTTTTGGGATTGCACCCAAGGCACCTATTACTATTGGTACTACCCTTGCTTGCCTTTGCCACAGTTGTTCTATTTCTCTTTGTAGGTCTTTGTATTTTGTTATCTTCTCCAATTCTTTCTCTTCTACTGTCTCCAGGCACTACCACATCTACTATCCAGATTTATTTTTTTTTGTCTTTCTTATCGACAATTGTTAAGTCTGTGGTGTTATGTGGCAGGTCTCTTTGAATTCTAAATTCCCAGAGAAATTTAACTTCTTCATTTATTATTATTATTGTTGTTGTGGTTTTGTTGTTAATATACATGTCCCAGAATAATGCTGCAGGATCCAATCTGGGTTGGTCACCGGTACCAGAGGTTTTGTTTTACAAACTTTCAGACTTGTGTTGGACCCCATCTTCAGAGAGAAGTTCCCTGAAGATGGGTTCCAGCACGAGTCGGAAAGCTCGTAAGACAAAACTCTGATCCTGGAGACAGACCCTGATTGGATCCTACAGTATTATTATTATTATTATAGATGTGGAAACCTTGTAACTTTCAGGCTGATGCTGCTGACATGCAATTCCTTTATATACTAAGGTTAGCATCTTGAAGATCATCTATTCGGAGAAAAGTAGGCTTATTTAATTCATTCAAGCAGTCAGTGTTTGCCAAGGGTTCTCATCTGTGGGGTTGTCCAAGTCCTCAAAAGCAGGAATTGTCTATGAGGCTCCTTTTCTATGGAACAACTTGTCTCTGAACACATGGATGGCCCTTTCCCTCGCTGATATTCCAAAAACATGTTAAGACTTGCTTATGTTGAAAGGCCACTGGAAAGTGGATGGAGTAATTTATGGGTGCAGATTTTATGTTATGCCCTATTTTAGAAGCGTGTATATATTACTCTGTTATTATTGAATCATTTTATTAATATGGTGCGTATTGCTGATCATTTAGAGCAGGAGTGTCAAACCTATGTTGTCACGGCTGTGTCACATGATGTATTGGGACTTTCCCCCCCCTCCTTTGCTAAACTGGGCATGGGTGTGGTCAGCGCGTGATGCATCCAGCCCATGGGCCGCGAGTTTGACAGCCCTGATTTAGAGTCATCTAAACTGAAAGAATATAAAAGGGTCCATAATGAAAACACGAGAAAGGACTTGATCAGACAAGAGGCTCATCTAATCCCGCATTCTGGCAAACCATATGCATCTGGAGAGCTCATGAGCAAGATTTGGAGAGCAAAACCTTTCTTCCATAATTGCTACCTTTCAATTGGCAAGTTGGTTGTACTGTTTTTCATTCTGAGGCCCGTGTGCAACCACTACTAAGGCACTTTGCTGCTACTGAAAGCCAAACTAATAAGAATGGCTTGATGTATGTGCTCTTGCCAACCTCTGCTCTCTTTTTCAACCAAATTCCATTTCTTGTTACCTCTGTGCCACAGAATGATTTCATTTAATACAGTACCAGGGAAGAGCTCTGACAGCCCATGTTTTGAAGACAATTACAAGCAAAGGGAAAGGGGAAATAAAAATATACCGAAGAACATTTTCTGAAGCATGTGGGTTGTTTGGTCTCCTTAGTATTCTATTCTATTCTAATTGATTTAGCTTTATAGCTATAGCATGCAGTTTGATATTTGTGCCTTAGAAGATGACAGATGGGCAGGTGGGCAGGAGGTGGGCAGAGCAGGGGAAATACCCTGATCAATGATCAGTGATGGTCTCAATCCTGCACTGCAACAGCTGCTCTGCAACAACAAGGTTGTAGAGGGTTGTCCCATTGTTCATCTTTCCTATATATTTTCTCATTGTATAATCCTAGGAACTGGACTGCATAGATCAGCAGAACTGCACTAGTATGAATGAAATCTAATTGTCCTCTAATTCATGAACTGAAATTATAGCGGAAGTAATATTCTGCTGAAAAATTTTTGTACTGTTGAGATAGCTAAGACATGTATTTGTATTTGGGTAATGAGAATTGGGTCAAATGTTTCCTTCAGTAATGAACTGATTTGAACTCTTGAGTTATTGACTCAAAAGGATTAGAAAAAATTCCACACTACTTCTGCCAAAATCTTATATTGTACCTTTAGTGTCTTCATCTTCAATGGTGGTATTTGTACTCTCTGAAGATTCCTGGACCAGAAAAGAGAAAACAAAACAAAAGCAAAATATTGGAGCAAAGTAAGACTATTTCAACTTTGTTTCAGAACTGTTTGTTAACCTTTCATTAAGGTTTTACCCAAACAGCATCAAACACTGCAAAGAAACAAAAACCAGGTAAGTATCAGTACAGGTCAATAATTGCAGCTCTTCCTTTGTACCTGTAACATTTTCCCTGACTTCTATCCAAAACTTACAAAACTAAGCAGGACGTCCGACTGCATTATCATGTAAGAACTTAATCGCCTTCCTTGCAATTGTCTACCATCATAAAGAAGACCGATCAGTATAGCAGGAATGAAGGTCCCGAAATCTCCTATCATTAGGAGGAATAAGAGGGCTGTGTAGAAGTGAAAGACAGTATGTACAAATTAACAGGAGGGAACTAGGATGAGGGAGAGAGGGAGACTGTGCAGGAGTGAAAGAGGCCACACTGAGTGCATAGTAAAGAAAGAAATGTACAGTAAAACAAAGAGGGTTTCTAGGACCCACACAGACCATCAAAGCCTGACACACACTTTCTTCCATAAACAGCCAAGTGGTACACAAATTAACATGGAGAAAGGGGAGCCATTTACTCTCCAGCATTATCAACGAGACAGCTCTGGTAGCTATGCTAGGATTACTCATTCATCCCGCCAGAGACTTTTTTTTTTTCATATCTCGGTCTCAAACAACAAATTGACCAAGCTTCATCAGCTGCCTGATTGCTTGTGACTGCACAGTTCCAGCAGAGCCATATTAGATAGTCTTTTCCTTCATGACTCCTTGGATGGAGGTAGTTTGCACATCTGCTAAATGATAAGCACCACTGAAAACCTTTCCCTAGAAATTCAAACTAGGTTCTCAGTGCTCTTCGGTGGGCTTCAGCTTCTTTTTGTGCCATCCATTCCTGTTTAACGGGATTTGTAGGGGAGATGCTGCACCGAAGAGGTTCAACCTTCAACCCAACCCTCTATGCTTTCTAAGAACAGGAATGGTTGGAAGACGTTGAGAGGCCCAACATTATCAGCATTGAGGAAGACAAAGGACACTCACCATTAACTGAACGCTGGAACTGGACTTTCTTTTCTGGAAAAACAAGGAGAAGAGATGGGACAAGAAGAGACACAGAGTGAGAAAGAAAGAAGTGAGCAGAACATGGGATGCCAAGGAACCTGGGACACTTGTGGTGATCCCTCTAAGAAGATAGGTTTTCTTGTGGGCAAGCCTGATGCTTAAATGAAGAGTTCCATGTCTTCGATAAAGACAGAACAACCATTGTACATAGCATGCTAGCCTAAAATTTCCCGCACAAGGAGCAATTCAATCAACACGGTCCAATTCGCACCCTGAGTGCTACTCATCTTTGCTGCCTATGAATTTTACCCTAACACAGCCTTGACATCTAATTCTCAATTTAGTTCATTTCTTATCCAAGCCAAAGTAAACATTTCCAAATGGAAATTTTCCAAGCTGAATGCACGTTAGATAGCAGACTAAAACTACCTGCCTTGCCAAGAGGAAAGATTGTAATCCTGCTAGTAGAATAGGCAAAAATTGTTCATTTAGAATAAAAAGATAAGCTAGAAGGAATTCAAATAACCCTCTAACTCAATTTAGTGAGGCGGGACATGTTACAACATCAATATCTGAATCTTTCTTAAATAATTGCTGAAGTGCTGAAAGTCTTACTTTACTAACTTAAAACTACACTTGGTGCAGCTGAAATCCATTGCTTCACAAAATGATTAATGGGTGTACTCTTCTAAAAACACATTTACAGAGTATTTTGCATGGATACGTGAAGCATATCTGATCCTTCACGGTCACTTTTCAAGATGCCCACATTATGCATCTGTATTGACTACCAGGTAGCAAAACTGTAGGTTTGATGTAGGCTGTAGTGACAGTGGAGTACGGGATATAATTTTGCCTGGAGACAAATTCTCCCAAGAGGAAAATCTGGAAACTGGACTTTAATGATGACAAAGTACTTTCATTCCCACTAAAAAGAAGAGGGTTGCTAAGCTTTTTATTTGGAAACAAAAATAATAAATAGATGCTATTCATATCATGTCTGCTTCTTTCCTAGATTTCTGCAAAGTGCAGTAATCATTAACCTTACGTAGGAATGTGTTAACACATGTTTTTATTAGAATGTTTTTAAAAAATGAGGATGACTAAAACTATAGATTTTTTCTATATGGTTAATGCTTAACTGCAAAACATACACACTCTAATTACAATCTAAGAAGCAGAGATTATATTTCATATATTTTGTATAACCTCAGACTGGCATAAAAAATCACCCATATAATAATGGTGAAAATCAGCCTCTCGTTAACTGCAGACATGGACTCATGTTATACCACAAATTAGCACTTTAAGAGAAGAAATCCTAGAAATAACCCAAGAAATATAATTTAAAACTTTGCTTTTAATTCATGATGAAATTACTTCACACTGCATACTGGAAGGGAACCGACTTGCTACATTTCAGAAGTTCAATGAGCACTCAGAAATGTTTTGAAGTTCCCTCTTATTTATCATCATTACTATCCAGTTTGGGATTTTGTACTCTGCTTTGCTTTGGCAGCAATCCCAGCAATACTTGTGAGCAAGGGCAAGGTAAAAAGTACTCCCCTTCCAAAAGGATGTAGCATCTCAGCATTTCAGATAGTGGGTTCAGCTGAGCACTTCAGGTGCTTCACATGGCCCTTAGAAACTGGTTTCAAATGTCAATATTGCAAATGATGATATGCTTCAAATCATATGGGTAGAGATAGCAATTCATGCCTATTGGCATCTGGGATCCTCATTCTCTTCTATCATCTATGTATAACGTATCTTTTTTTAAACGATTGCTTCACAACTGTCCTCTGAAAATTAAAAAAAAAAGGAGAACAGATCTTACTATCTACAGTGGATCTAGCTAGGCTACAATCTATGGTAATTCCATTGAAAACCTAGTAAAAGATACAGTAGGAAATCTTACTGGACAATAATTATAAAGGTAATCAGACATAACACGATGCAACACAAAAGCAGTGGCCTCATTTAAGTAGGACAAACATACAGTAAAAGAACACAGTACAGGGAAGTGAACTTAGTCATTTAGGACATAGGATGTGACATGGTGGAGTGCAGTGACTGCATTAATTCAGTGTGTGGAGATGTGATTCTGAATGGGACAGTGAACGTTATTGTGTAGCCACTGATTAAAAAGGTTTTTTTTTATGAGCTGTTGTTATATCCAAACAAGAATATCTATCTTTCTAAAATGGACTATTCATGGAAAGAAACCTACTTCAAGTTTAAAACATTTGCTTCTTGGGAGCAGTTTATCAAACCATGGATTTTATTAGAAAAATACAGAAATCTTGTGGCCATGGATCTGACATTTGTGCCTTGAAACAAAACAAGTAAAAACTCCTCTGCTGCACACAGAAATAAGAGGGGGAAAAGTACAAGAATATATCAGTAAGCTGGTTTAACTATTGTAAAGGAAGAAATTGATTCTTTGGGTTAGTTTCTGAGAGGAATTAACAGTGAGAGCACCAGGAGAGGCTGTTAGTACTAGGAACAGCCAGCTGCCTCAGCATGAAAATATATATCTTGGCCCGACAGTCCTGTAGTCAGAATCTCCAAGGCATATATATGGTCATTCTCTGATACCGCATTCCTTTCCACACCCTCAAACCACCATCAAGTCACCATCTGAACTGTGAAAGAAAATTTCCAGAATATTCCGGTTTGGTTTCCAGAAAATAGAACAGTTATAATGTCAGTGCACAGCTACATTACACTCTTTTCCAACTCAAATACTTTGGGACTGAGCAATGGAAGTAGTATTACTGTTAAAAAGAGAAAAGTTGTTCATGCTTGATCCACTTCTCAGTAAAGTCATGAACCAGCTTTCAAAGTGTCAATGGCCTTACAAAAGCCAAAGACTTGGAAGCATTGTTCCTGGATTTACTACCTTCTCCTTAGACTCAGGGGTGACAACAACCTCTGAATTCTTTAATCTATCTCAGGTTTCCAAAATTCCTGTATCATATTAATATAGTAGAGTGTAATTTCCTTAAAAAATCACAACAAACTATTGAGGTTAAAAAAAACAGAGAGAGATAACAGGTGGGATTCTTACCACTGCTCAAAACCTAAGCCAGGAACAAAATACTGTATCTAACAGATCTTGCTAAATGAAATCACCATGCACTTTCTCCACTGGCCATTTTGGCTGGGACCACTGGGAATTGTGGTATTTTTAATCCCAATTTTAAACTAACTTCCTATTTCTCTTCTTAGGCTCCCCTATGACAGCCCTTACATGGCAGTAGAAATGCCAGAGGCAATATAGAATACAGCTGTCATATTGATCTGAGATATTTGCAAAGTGGTAAGGGCTCCTTCTTCAAAATCTTCCTTTGCTTAGAAAGATGATTCATTAGGAACTAATGTTTAAGGGGATCAAGAAGAATTCACACTAGGGTATATTGTGAGATTATACAGAGCCACAGAAATATTCTGGAATACTAAATACCGTAGGGGAGTTGTGCATTACAGTTCTACAAGAAGGCGGTATCACTATAACTTCTGAAAACTTAAATCAGTTCTGAGCCTAGATTATTTCTAAGTAATCACATAATTATCTGATAATATTGAAACGTAGAAGATTAGAAGAAAGGCACAATGTTTTCTCCAATTTATAAAAGTAAGAATGGAAAGAGAATTGTTAGAATATATTTCTCAGCCTCGATGATCAGGTCAAAATGTTGCTTAGTTCTCTATTATTGTCTTTTCACAATTCTGCTCTCTAATTCTTTTTTTAACATTTATTTTGGTATGGATTAAGTAAGCAAACTGAGGATAAACTGAGGCAACCGTTACTATATTTAAGCTTTACAAGATATAAACTTTTTTCCCCTTCAGTTGTATTTTCCATAGAAAAGGCAAGAATGGGAAAAATGTGTCTAAAAATTGAGAAACACGTGAAACAGAAGATCTTGGGCCACGCTGGGACCCACTACAAGAAAAGACATCCAAGCGAATTTGTCATCTTGTAGGATCCAGAAATGAAGAGGACTTACCTTCACACCATCATTCTTCTTGTTGCCACCGCTTTTCCCTCCTGTGGAGAAAAGGTACCAGGTCAAAAGGCATAAGCATGATACCAGAGTTAGAAGTGTGAGAATCAGCAACATGGGGAGAACTGTCTAAGAGCACGACACAAGGGAACTGTTAACCGCACAATCAGTGCTGCAGCATTCTCTGATAATTATCCAGCAGTCGGAAGGAAGTCTCTCAGAAACCCACGAAGCTTGTAAACTGGATTACTATGATCCTTCCAATTGAACAAAACAAGCCACAGCCACTTATAGTCATGTATTCCCAAGTTTTTGAAGAAGTCAAAGCAGAGCCCAGCAGTGTTGGCCAACCGAAGGAGCATTCTCTGTGAAGTTCATTTATTCCTTCTTGAAAGGACTAGGGATCTTCCCACCATGTGGCCATAACGATTTAGTCTTCTCTTTGAAACCACTCCACTTTCTAAATTTGCTGGTCTCACTTTTTTCTTAGATCGGTTCAGGAATGGTTCAACAGAACTGAAGATAAGTGTTCTCTTGCCTGCCTGCTTTTCTCACTCTCAGGCTCTCCTGCTAATTTTAGTCCCCCATGCTGGTGGAGATCACGTGCTGCAATTATGACATCCTGACAGCTGCAGCCCACATTTTGACAATGATAAAAAACAGGCCCCTTCTTTTCTACCCCGTTCCCATTGCCATTGCAGACCTGGATTACTATATTTGGTTCACGCTGGATAGAAAGTTCATACTGGATATTTTTTTAGTCTTTGTGATAAACCTGTAACATTTCCAGTATTCTCAGCCAATTAACCTTTCCACAGCTCCAGGTTTTGTTTTTTAAAAACTTGTTTCCTTAGATTGTTAATATCTGTATCCTCTCTTATTTCCCAAGTTGTTGTGATGCTTTTCTCGTGATCTTTTTAAATGCTCTTATTCCATAAAATATACATCTACTGCATAATCTTCTAAGTGTACTATATTTTTCTACAACTTGGGATTTTAAAAAATTCTGCAATGCATTTTCCACTTGCTGAAATTCTTAACTGCTCGGGTTTAGCAAATTACATATTGTCACAGGTAAATACTACCTATGTATACTTTATTACATGAGCTTATATGTAAAAGCAACAGCCAATTATGGTTTTGCATCCAACAGTTCCCACAGTGACACATATACTGTATATGAGACTGTACATATTGCAATTTCCTAAACAGAAGTCTGTTTGTTGGGGCAGGGGGGAATCCTGAAATAGCCTTAATGTCATAATGTCTGTTCATAACAATTGTTCCTTCCAAAAAGGGTATCTGTCCCAATCAATCAAGTTCTAAAAATGTAAGGGAGACTTGTTAGAGCAGAGCAAATGTCTCTCTGGTTCAGCATTTTTTTTACAATATGTTTCTTAAAATAATTGAGATGACTCTGCGGAAATCCAGAGGATGGTAAATCCAGATGGTAAATTGTTCAGGAGCTCTAAACCAAGGGTCAGCAACCTGCGGCTCTGGAGCCGCATGTGGCTCTTTCACCCCTCTGCTGTGACTCCCTATCACTCAAAATATGTGTCACAACCACCAAAGTGTGACACCCTCCAGCACGCGATTTATTGAGCTTTTTAACTCCCATAGGCCAACCATGGAGAAATCCAAGAAAAGAAAAGTTTCAGAAGAAAACAGAACGTTTAATTCAACTACATATGCCAGTTTTGTGGCTCCTCAAGAAATAGGCACGGAAGGGTTTTGTGGCTCCTGGTGTTTTCTTTTCTGTGAGAAATGGGTCCAAATGGCTCTTTGAGAGTTTAAGGTTGCAGACCCCTGCTCTAAACCTATACTCTGGGTATAGCATAAGTATAATCCTCCATACATTTTTCTATTTGTCTTTTAAAGCCATCATTTTATTACTTTCCAAATACAATATTGATCAAAAGATCCCACTTATTTCTTGTGGATCCATTTTTCTTCATGTGAAATTTCAGCAAATGGAAGCTGTTTTTAGAAGATTCCCTGTAAATTCAAGATTCTTTTGGAAAATCTGCCTTACTTTCCTGAATGATGATTTTTAAAACTTATTTCTAGTTTATATCAGTATGAAAAAGTAAAAAGTTGAGGGTAGATGTTAATGCCTTATTTTATTGCACTAAAGGAGTTGGAAGTCAATGCCTTTTTTCCCCCTTGCTCACTATCCACTTCCCTTTTTCCTTCTCTAATTTCCCTAATATTTACTTTTGTATTCTCTTTATATGTCATATTACAAATTGATAAAAAATTAAAATAAAAAGATTAGTTCTATGCAATTCTTATGCTGGAAGGAAATACTTTTATCCTAATACATGTATTCTAGAAAGATATTATTATTATTATTATTATTATTATTATTATTACTACTACTACTACTACTACTACTACTATTACTATTCCTTAAAGAGCTTCATCTCACAGGATGGTGTATTCTGGGGCAAACCCCCTTTGATTAATAGCCATGCTACCCAACATTTCTCACAGAATAGTGTAAAATGAACTTTCTATTATCTAACCTTCTATTAATAAATAATGGTGATGGTTTGAATGCCCTGTTGTTGAGGGACGGGAACTTGATTGATTTGTTTATCACAGCCTTTCTATCAATGTGCAAAAAAAGTATTTTTGTATTTTGTCTTCACTTAATAATCCAGAGAAAATAGTCAATATCTATTTATTAATATGACATGCTAGAAGAAAGATGCTAGCGCCTAAATTAATCTCCCTGGTGTCTATCTGTATGAGTCAGTATGCAAACCAGACTTAGGTTACATCCACACATCTGCTTTACTATGTTCCTTCTTATCCTGGGTCCTTTCTTAAGTCTTGCTATCTCCACAGCATGTCGCAGAAGATTTCTGCCATTGCCCCTACAGCACACATTTCTGTAGTAAAAGCTGTAATTTTGGTTTCCTTGATTGCATTCCAATCCTACCCGACACTAACCTGCATTTGAAAATTGGCACAGGCAATACTCTGGTTAAGCCATGACCAAGCATTTCCATTGCCTCATTGATCCATTGGATTTATTTTTTAATTCTTTAAAGTTATGGATCAATCAGTCAACTTATCAACTGCTAGATGACAGAAAAAGTCATTCTGTCTAGTTTTTTTTTTTTAATGGCTCCCCTCCAGCAGTCATCTAGATTTGCACTGTTGCTGGATCAGTCCTGGAGAGGAACTAGATTTTGAGCAAGGGGGTAAACTGTGGGGATTGGTGTGGGAGCTATAAACTACCCTAAGATTACAAGAGAAGAGGATGTATGGAGCCAAGGCTCCTAATACCAGTAATTAGGAAGGGCTTCCCCTGCCAGGCAGGTTACAGAATATATAAGACAAATATTTTCAATTACATTTCCAGTTACTTGCTTTAAAGGAAGATTGTTTTCAGGACCAGGTCTCTAAGTCAACCAATGGATAGATGATCGACCCATTTAAAAAAGAAACCAACAAGCTGGATTTCAGTCTTCCTCACAGCCTGAGGGTAGAAGATCAATCAGGAATTGGGATGGAAGGTGATGTTTCCACAGGAAGGTCACAGAACCAGTTGGAGCCAGTGGTTTTCTAATGCTACATTTCTTTTTCTATGAAGATTCTGACTCATCCAGGTCATCGTTATCCCAAAGGTGCTTTTTAGAAGGCAACTGGACTTCCTCAGGTATTTTGTTTTGGGGGTTTTTTAGGGTTTTTTTCTCTGGAAACATTTCATTTCTCATCCAAGAAGCTTCTTCAGAACTGCCTTTTGAAAAACACATTTGGGGCTCCATTTATTTCTGCTTTTCTGGTAAGATCTGACAGGGTCAGAATGTTCTAGATTCTGTTGCTCAGCCAATGTCACTTGATGGGACCCTGGGTATAATCTTTCTGTTATCCTTTGGACCAGCATTCCTCCCAAGATTCAGTTGACCCAGTTCTATCTTGCCTTTGAAAGGCAGTAACCTTAATTCTTTCCCCAGGCACTGGGTCACAGAATAACATGATCCCATAGGATGAATCTTTCCAAGCACCTTATGGTCTTATGTTTTTGTGTTTTATTTTTATTGTTTCTGTGTTATTATATATATGTATATATTTATTGCTGTTTATTGATGATGTATGCTGCTCTGAGTCATGTGCTAAGTGGATGGCTATATAAATCAAATAATCAGAATGGAAGAAGTCATTTTAGGCTACCTCTTCTATGGCATCAACATACCCAACTCATGGAGACAGGATAAGAGGGAAGACATTACTTTCAGAATGGAACACTTAAAGCTATCCCTTGTCTGCTTCAGCTGCAGTTGGATGATGAGATAGAGGCAATGATATGCAGATATGTCCTTTGGAAATGATTAGTTGATGTTCCTCAAGCTATGCTGTTGAGCTGTTAATCCAAGGGAGTTTACATTTATCACACTCTGTGAATTGGGGCCTGAGCTATAATTAATTACAGTGGCTTTTCAGCTTTAAGTGAAGAAAAAGGTATGGGGGTGGGTTACTGAAGGAAAAAAATATTTGTATTGTTTAGGAATACTAGACTGCATAAAAGAATCTTTCTTTTACAAAATTATAAGGAATTAATCTTAAATAGCCAACATCTTCAGTACTACCTCCTGCAGAGCTACAGAATGTGCAGATTGTATTAAATGTCCTCGTGGATTCTTCTGCCAAAGAAACTCTTTCTTACTTCTACATTCAAATGGGAACTTTTAGGGGTATTTTTAAAATACAGTAAGGGAAATAGGTGATCAGATCATTTGCTAGATTGGTGGTACATTTAAGTCACAGTCCAAGAATATACATACTGTAATGTAAGATCTTCAAACCTTTCTCCTCAGGTCACCACTATCAGGTATGGGTTACAACATAAATTTAATTTTTTCCCCTCTCTCTTTCTTGTATGAACATTTCATCAAACATAGAAAAAAAAGTCATTTGGGAATCACATAAAAATGTCCAAACCTGTTTGTGGAAGTCTTAGTGCAGCAACCAGC
Source organism: Stegonotus admiraltiensis (assembly GCA_032468215.1). Taxonomy (NCBI): domain Eukaryota; kingdom Metazoa; phylum Chordata; class Lepidosauria; order Squamata; family Colubridae; genus Stegonotus; species Stegonotus admiraltiensis. The sequence continues at coordinate 108,778 of JANHZT010001950.1, read as the reverse complement.
CATAGTTTCTAACCAAAGTTAGTAGCCAATAAGTGACGAGGTAGCAAGTAAATAGAGTTGGGTTACCTACCAGAAAAATTACGGGTTGCTAGCATTGTAGTGAGGATTGCACCCTGCAACACACAAAAGACAAAAAGGGGGAAAAAAGGGAAACAGGACACAATGTTGGATTTAAAATCAGGGCTATCCCCACCCCCGCCCACTCTAATATCTCCTTTTTCTTAAAAACATCCCGTGGAAAATGGAGCTGGCTAAGCTACAAGGGGAATGTA
>JANHZT010001950.1:92881-104966 GCA_032468215.1 Stegonotus admiraltiensis | reverse complement strand
CCTGAGTCTCCGGAGAAGGGCGGCATATAAATTGAACCAATAAATAAATAAATAAATAAATAAATAAATAAATAAATGAATAAATAAATATTTCATATTTCATATTTCATATTTCATATTTCATATTTCATATTTCATATTTCATATTTCATATTTCATATTTTATATTTCATATTTCATATTTCATATTTCATATTTCATACTTCGTATTTCTTAACTGCCCATCTCCATTTTGCCCATTCACCAATTTCAAGATGAGTTGAAAGGATCTTTTAAAAAACAAATAAAAATATTAGGCTGGTCCACATTGCAGAGAATGCATCCCAAGGGGCTGAGGTTCAATCATGCATTATTATTTCAGAAGGGACCGTAGGAATTACAGGCAAACGTTTTTACAAATTCTCAGGAAATGTGGAAGTTCAATCAGAAAACTATAGCCTAGAACTAAATAATGTAAAGCTTTGAGGTTAGCCTATGTGTGTGTTACTGTGCGATGTGCATGCACGCTTTCGAGTCAGTTTTTTTTTACTCCTGGTGACTGCCTGGATAAGTTTGTGCAGTATGTTCCAAACTAGACAGAAATAACAGACCCATACAGAGGGTGTTACTCTATTTAAATCTGGTGGTTATTAACTTAGCCACTGTTACTCTAAGGTCACTATCTTCAGAAAGACAAATATGGTTGGTATATTTCCTGGAGCTCATCAAAGGCACATTTGGCCTTGCTTTAATCTTGAAAAACAGAGAGTGATTCAGGTCTAGAATAGGGACCTCATGTTGAGCTCTTCTCTCTGGTCTGGGTCCAGTTTCAAAAAATTATATCCCTCATCTAGCCCATTACTAACTGCAGGAAGGCATTCAGAAGGGCCATTCCATTTCCTAAAGACATCAAGGAGAAAGAGTATCATCAACATACCATAGCATCCAGCTTCAACTCTCTTGTTTATTTCCCTCCAGCTACTTCTTCTAGATGTTGAAAAGCATAAGATACTGTACATAATGGAGTTCTGGAGGATACCATATCACAGCTTCTATTTTGAGGATGCAGCATTATCTGAAATCTACCTGAGAGAGCTAGCAATAGGTCCACTGCAAAGTTGTGCTTCCTATTCACAAATTTCTCAGACGATCTAGAAGATATCAAGACCCACTGAGATGTCAGTGAGAACCAATGGAGTCATGCTCCATCTATTGATCCCTAGACAAAAAAATCATCATCAGGCAGACCTGAAGCCCACCATCAAAGCATTGAAATGGGATAAGATAATGTATGGAGATTCTCAATCATCCAGGTCATGGTTGTCCAAAAGGTTTTTTTTTTATAAGCAACTGGACTTTCTTATTATTTTTCCATTAAAAATGGGTCAATTCTCATTCAAGAAGCTTCTTCAGTTCTGATTGAATTGTGGGGAATGGAAAGATTTATATTCTTTGCAGTCATCTGGTTGTTAGCACTCTGTCATTGAGAGCCAATGAGGCCACTTGGGGGTTTATCTCCGGGTGGCCTGAATCAGAGTGCAAATGGGTATGGAACTTTCTTGGGACTGCTGAAAGGATGGTGTGGGAGACAGGGGATAGGTGGTGTTGGATCCCTTCCCCTCTGCTGAAAGAGGACTGTTCAATTTTAATATGGATGGCCACTCTTCAAAAGGTTATTATTTTGAAGACAGCAAAGTCCCCATTCTGCACAGAGAGACCACTAGTTTGAAAGAGGGGTCAAAGAGGTCATTTTACCAACTAAACTCCCCCCTAAAAGAAAGAAAGAAGGCTCCCCACAGAGTCAACAGATTTGTTTGAAACAGAGCTGCCACAGGAAGGAAAAATCACCCCATCTCACACAGAGCGATCATGTTCCAGCAGATGCTCCATTGTTCATAAACTCTCCTTGTTGCTATTCCTTCTTTACTATAATCTCATGCATTCCCTTTTATAGATACAATAAAAACAGTCACTTTTATTTTTCTGTTGTTTTGTAATTGTTTTACCCTGTTTCCCCCAAAATAAGACATCCCCTGATAATAAGCCCAATCGGGCTTTTGAGTGCATGGCAACAAGGCCAAGCACTTATTTCAGGGTTAAAAAAAAAATAAGACAGGGTCTTATTTTTGAGGAAACACAATACTCATATTAAGGTAAAGGTAAAGGTTCCCTTCGCACATATGTGCTAGTCATTCCCAACTCTAGGGGCCGGTGCTCATCTCCGTTTCAAAGCCAAAGAGCCAGCGCTGTCCAAAGACATCTCCATGGTCATGTGGCCATGAAAGGTGCACAGAACGCTGTTACCTTCCCACCAAAGGTGGTCCCTATTTTTCTACTTGCATTTTTACGTGCTTTCAAACTGCTAGGTTGGCAGAAGCTGGAACAAGTAACGGGAGCTCACCCTGTCACGTGGCACTAGGGATTCAAACCACTGAACTGTCGACTTTTCGATTACAAGCTCAACATCTTAGCCACTGAGCCACCACATCCCTTAATTTACTCATATTGTAGACCTTTAAATCGGCATTTGTTCTACATAAACTGCTGAGAGACTTTCCTGATGAAGGTGGAATAGAAATATGTTAAGTAAATATAGAAGGCAAAGCTTTCTTCATGACAAGCTCACAATATAAAATAGTCCAAGAGGAACATTAATCTGGAATAGGAGTCTATGATTTCCCAATCTTGTTGAATTACAGCTTTCAGTATCTCTCTAAATTGTTCATGTTTGCTAGAACTGAATGAAACTGGTATTGAACTGCAGTTCAGAATCATGGTTTATCAGTCCCAATTACCCAAATGTGGATGTCAACATACTCTCACTCCTAGTCCAATGTATTAATTGCAACATTAGATTGATATTTAGATTGGTTTCCAATATGGCAGTGCATCAATAAAGCAAGTGAGGAAAAGTTATTTTTTAAAAATTAAGGTGGGAGAGAAAAGAAGAATATAAAAGGGAGGATTGCTTACATCATAGGCTCCAGCTTTGATCTGCTGATATAATCGGTGTTGATCCTCATCCCAGAAAGGAGGGTAGCCAACCAGTAGAATATAAAGAATAACTCCTGTGTGTTCAGAGGGAACATTGTTACATAAACTAGTGGAAAGGAATTGATTGACACAGGAGATCTGAATTGGCCTACACAATGAGCAAGACAAAAAAATGAGATGAGTCAAGAGCTAAGTATTTTCCTGTATTGCCAACATCATCCCGATGTTGTATAAAATGGTTACTTCTTAACTGGAATGCCAAGGATTCAGGCATAAGTGTGAGTTCTTTGCAGTTCATGCTAAATCATCACTATCCTAATTCGCCTGAAAACAAGACCCACAATTCCTCATGAAAATTTGTAAAAATAGCTCTAGCATCGGCTTTCCACTGAATGATAGCAGTGACTGCATTTATCTGCCTAGTGGAAGGAATAGTTAGCTATAGTTCTACAAATAGATACAGGTGAGTCCTCGACTGATGACCACAATTGGGGCCAGAATTTCCAATGCTAAGCAAGGCAGTTGTGTCTGATTTTACTACCTTTTTTTTTGCCATGTTGTTAAGTGAGCCACATGGTTAAGTGAATGGTTTCACCCACTGACTTTACTTGTCGGAAGCCGGCTGAGAAGGTTGCAAATGGTGAATACGTGACCCTGGGACAGTCGTAAATACATGTAGGTTCCCAAGTGCCCAAAATTTGCTCATGTGACAATGGGGATACTGCAATGGCCATAAGTGTAAGGACTGATCATAAGTCCCTTTTTCAGTGCCATTCTAATTTTGAATGGTCACTAAACAAATGGTTGTAAGTTGAAGATTACCTACAGGTTTACTAGGCAGCCCAGGCTTCAGGAGACTTGTCTTCTCCTGGTGAATGGCTAAAAAGTCAGAAAGCTTTGACAATCACTTTCTATAGGATCACATTTTCTCCCAATACCCCATCAATGGAGAATTCAAAGATTGTTTTAAAGTCCTACAGCTTTAAGCATGTAGAGCCCATTGTCTGAGACAAAGCTGAGCCGAACTTTGAAAGCAATGATCTTCTGACACTGATCTTTATTTTTGTTGTAATAAGTGTCCAAGTGGGGTTGGTTATCAGTAGAGGAGAGAAAAATAAAAGTTAACATTTCTCAATTTTTTCATTTTTCCAGTCATTAGAATTCTTTATTGGCCTAATGTGATTGGACACCCGAGGAATTTGTCTCCGGCGCATAAGCTCTCAGTGTACATTGCAAGCAACAAGTGATAAATCATGATCATAATCATAAAATACAATCATCATCAATCATAAGAAACAAACTCAGTAAATAAGCAAACAACATAAATCATAATAGGATACTAAATAAAGGCAATCAACATAAATATGACATATAAACAACAAAATTATAGTTCATAAGAAGCTAAGGAAATAGGTAATAGGAAAGATGAAAAGATGAGAAGGATAATCAACCTGTCATTTAAAAAAAAATCTGCAGCATGAAAGCACTTTAAATTATTATGAATGTTGTTGTAAAAAGGTGTTAAATTACAAACAGGATGACTTTTGTTCCTAACATCTATCAGAATGGGGGGAAAATAACAAGGAACAATTCTCTGTTTACTAAGATTTATTGGGAACAAGGTTGCAGTAAAAACACCAGATTTCTGGCAAATACATTTGCTTTCAGATGTGGAACCTATTTATAGGCAATTTAAACCACTAGTTTCTGGCTTCCTTCCTTGCTTCCTTTCAGCGTAACAGGAAGGAGGGCAATCCAGTCTGCCCTTATAATTTGTTTACATAATGGCTACATTAGGAATCTGAGTATTTCCTCAACTAAGTTGTTTTGCTCCGCTATGGAAATAGGGCTGCTGGAATAAATGATTTGATTTTGACAAAGATTTCTTACAATAAGTCAATCCTAGGAATAAGGAATGGTCACTCCCTGTGCAGGAGAAAGCAAGCCTTAATGGCCTAGTGAAACATTAATAACGGTCTTCATCCAATATTTTAAAAGGGTTCTGTGGGAGATACAGAAAATTACAGCTGAGACAGTTTAACATGTTCCAGGGAAAATGGAAGAAATTATAATCAAACCAAAAACAAACTAAGCCCACAGAGGGATAAGGCTTGCTGAAGAAAAACCAGCATGGATTCTGAAGAGGGGAAATCTGTCTCATGAATCATTTAGAGTCTTTTGCAGCCCAGCAGGCCATGGATGGTGAGATCCAGGGGTGAAATGCTCCCAGATCGGACCGGATCGCCCAATCCGGTAGTGATCTTGGATGGTAGTTTGGCGATCCGGTAGCGACGGCGGAGCATAGCTCCGCCCACCTGGCTGGGTGTCATTACTTCCTGGTTTTAACCAGGAAGTAATGTGTTTTTTAAGCTTTTGCACATGTGCAGAAGGTCTGCGCGTGCCTATGATGCGTGCACGCACTTCCGAACTGGTAAGGAAGGTAAGTAGATTTCACCCATGGTGACACCTTTCAATACTATAAATCTAGATTTTCACAAGGCCTTGACAACATTCCTCATAAAAAGTTCCTGAGTACCTTTATCTCTTATGGGATTAGATGATTCTGTCCTAGTATTTTTTATTAGTGATGAGAAACCAAAGTGTAGGAACATGTGGCCATTGTTTTCAATGGAGAGTTCTTCAAGGATGAGTGTTGGGAGCAAGGTGTTTTATCTTGTCCATACATTTATTTTCATTTAGAAAATAGTGCTCAGTTGGAGAAGTTTGCATATATCATCGGATGTAAGTTGGAGAGCAAAAACTCTTAATGTCATACCTAAACTGATAACATCTGCAGTGTCTATAACTAACCAGAGGTCCTTACTTAATGATGATAATTGGGACCAGGGTTTCTGTCATTAAACACTGTGATCCTAAAGTGCAACATCACAGCCAGCTGTGTGAGCATGGCCAGGCAGAAGGGTGCTATGGCCTGCCTAGATGGGCACGCATGTGTTATGGAATGTGGGCAGGGATGTGCTGTGGGCAGGTGCATGATGCAGAATAAGCAAAAAAAGAACTGGGAATAACAACTCAAAGGAGGGACTTGCATGCTCATATTTTTTGTCATAGGATTTCATTTTAACCTTTTACTTAGGTTAATGGTGATATGGAATCTAGCTTTCCCAAATTAATGCCCTCCAATCGATCACATTTCAAATGCTTATTTGAAAGCATCAACCAAAGTGATTTCTGAACACATATAGAGCACACCAGTTGGGGAAGGCATTCCACTAAATATTTTCATAAGTAGCCAATCCCATGGACAAGCGACAAATGGACAAAAACCTGGTAATAGATCCCATGGGACCCTTTTTCTGTCCCTAAGTCAGGGGGTCCCAACCCCCAGTGTGTGATCCCGCACCATTCCACAGCATGTCAGAAACTGGGCTGCCCAAACAAATGCAGCCCCATCCAAGGGTTGCAGGCAGCACATGAAGCCATGCCTTTGATCTGCGAAAAACCTCTCTCTATGTAACCAATCCCTGGTGCCCAAAGGTTTGGGGGCCACTGCCCTAAGTTACTATCTTCAGCATCCTTTGAAATACGGTATGACTTACCACATGCCCAAAGATCAACAGCTTTGCCATAGGGATCCTTCCGGAGCACTTCAGGAGAAAGGTAACCTGGAGTGCCTGCAAAACCTGTTAATTGCCAAAATAGACAGCTAATTATACTATTTGCCTCCAGGAGAATCAACAATTGTTTCATTTAGAACAATTCTCGGTCTTGGGATTTCTTATTACATGATAAATATTAAGAGCTGAAATAGCAGGGAAAATTGTCATCTCCCAAGCCTCGTGTTCTATTATGACGCACACACTGTGGGAGCTGTTCTTCTAACTTCTACTCTATTTGGATCTGGGTTTTCTGCTCCTGCTACTCCCAAATGCTTCCCAAACAGCCCTCTTTTTCTCTCCCCTAAAGCTGAGACTGCAAGCAATCTATTTCCCCACTGGAGGGAACTCCTCCTCCTGGTTTTGAGTTCACTCTATAAAGTCCGGTACTGGGAATGCCTGATTGATTGATTGCTTCCTATCTCTTGCTCGGTGACACATGAAAATGACAAAGTTTTGTTAGCCTGCAAACAAAAACAGCAGGCAGGTCTTGGTCTTGTCTTCCTTTGCTTTCTTCCCCTCTGGGATGGGAGGATATTTATTGCTTGCAGGGCCTTTGGCAGCCGAGCAATGATTCCACTCTTGATTTTCACAGCTGCAGGTCTCATAGATTTGAAGAGGATCACTAATCATCCTCCAATGTGTTTTGAGGGATTATGAAGGACAGGCAATGGCCAACTGAAAGCGCCTGGCATCCCACCGCTGGCCCAGCCAGACGAGTGCTATCAGATCAAACCGATGACAGCTCTGTGCAGTCTCAAAGCAATAATCTTTTCCAGCCTTGTTATTCAAGATCCTTCTGGGACTTTTTTTGGTTGCAAAAGCATGTGCTGCACTAGTCTATTTGCAAAATGTATTTATGTTTTAGAAATTATAAAGGTATTCCCTTAACAGCCTGCGTCTACAGCTCAAAGATACAATAGTAACAGACATTAGGATGACCTAATCAGCTTGCAGTTATTATGACTTAATTAAACCCCAGCTGGTACTCCAGATTTATGTCTGCCTGTCTGTAAATACATACTTTCTCTCAACTGGAGTGGTAGCTGGCTTTATTATCATATAATATTATACACACAGAGACACAGAAAGAAATGTCTAAATAAATGCCACCAGGGAAGACTAATATGACCACAGTGAACATATTTGTTTCTATGATCCCTTTAAATTAAGGCACTTTACTTACTCTAAATCAGGGTAGTTGACTTTTTTCAAAACAGAAACTCCATTGAAGTAATTAGTTTTAGAATACAGACTATTTCAGCAATATGAGATTCTCATACATCTGACATGTAATCACAGCTCTCTTAGAAGTTTAATCCTTTAGCTTGACCTGGCAGAAGATGCTTAGGAATGACCTGGCCAGAATAAAACTTTAAACACAGCAGCTGATTGACCCTCTCAGAGCAGAGAATACAGAGTTTTTACACATATACAGTATACTTCAGTATTGAAACCGTTGGATTCTTCCTCCTTGCTTTGTCAAGTTAATAGATTCATGGTGGTTTGCTTGGTGGCATTGGGTGGCTGAGATATGGCTCTTCCCAGACTGGAAGGTATTGATTCCTGACTTGCTGGCTTCAGCCTTATACCAGTTTACTTTCTTTTTTATTATAATTTTATTGAAAGTTTTAGCAAACGAGAATAAACATGAATATAAACTAAAATAGAGTAAGAAGGTAAAAAATATAACAACCAGAGGAAAGTATTAATCTATCATTTTTAGTTGTAGAAAAATGCCAATTCACAGTAGTGTAGAATTAATGCCCTGCTTTATTTTACTGAGAGAGAAAAATGTATTTTGCCTAATTGCGCACATACACACACAAAATGGAACCTCTGTAAGCCCAGTTTTCTTCTACTCACCAAACCAGGCCTGCTGCTCTCCTTCTACTTCAATAGCAAGACCAAAGTCAGCTAGTTTAACAGCCGCTCCCTTCAGTTTGGAGGCCAGCAACAGGTTCTCTGGCTTTAAGGGAGAGAAAAGAGAAGGGAACAATAAAAATGCAAAGAAAAAAGGTCCCACGTTTCTCTTGTGACTGAGATGCAAAAGTGTTATAAACAGAACACTAAACTTGGCACCCCTTTGCATCTCTAAGAAGGCAAATCTATATTTCTGGGAAATATGGAGAGAGCAATAAATTTATTTTTAATAGGATGGCTAATGAACAAAAACAACACAAGAACATTTAAAAAGATGAAGAAAAGAGGCTGTGGATGAGAAACAATGTATAGAAAGATTGATTGATAGGGGAAAAAAGGGGGTTGAACCGTGCCATACAATGTGTTAAGACAGAAAATGAAGCTGCAAATGAGAGACAAGAAATTAAGATTAAAAGTGGCAGAGAAAATGCAGTATTTTAATGAATAAAAACCATTTAAGAAAAAAATTAAGCAAATGGAATTCAGAATAAAAGTGAGGAATGCTTTGAGCTGAAACTGAAGTGAGAGAACATCGAAAGAAATGCTGTAAAAGGCTTGTATGGGAATAATGATGATATGTCAGAATAACATTGAAGTGGATACTATTAACTTAGATTGTTGCAATTTGCTCTACATGGGGCTGGTGGTGAGCTGGCCCAGAAGCTATAGCTGATAACAGAAGGTGATTGCAAATTTACTGACCACCAATTCAATAGAACCACACCCACCTGGCAGAAGGTGCATTAGTTGCCAGTAAGCTTCCAAGCCCAATTCAAAGTGCTGATTATTAACTATAATGTATTTTAAGTCTTAAATCCTCTTTTCCTCTGGACTTTTCCTCTGGATGTCAAACTCAAGGCCCACGGGTCAAATTCGGCCCACAGGATGCTTAGATTTGGTCCACAGGACCACCCTGGAAACAGCAAAGGATCAGCCACAGTGCCTCTGCCAGAAAAAATGGAGCTCAGGAGGGCCACGCACAGCCCTCCTGAGCTCTGTTTTCACTGGTAGAGGGTTGCAGGAGCCTGTCACGGCCGAAAACATTTTCACTAGCAGAGCACTAAGGCCACCACTGGTGCCCCCGATATGAGTGATGTCAAGCTGGCCATGCTCCCCCTGGCCACACCTCCCCGGCCCCACCCCCAAGGTCAAACACAACTCTGATGCAGCCATCAATTTCAAAGCAGTTTGAAACCCCTACTTTGGACACTCTACTTCAGGGGGATTCTGCCTGCCTCATACAGTCTACCTGGAGAGAGCACTATAGACTCCTAGCCCCTGAAAGTTGTTACTGTTTTTTTTCAGTAACAGCCTCCTCATTATGGAAAATGTTGCCCTCATTGAGTCAGAATGACCTCCACCTTTTTATGGGGTGATGGCTAAAAACACTTAAATTTTCACAAAACCTTTAGAATGGAAAAATCCTTCAACAGTAGACAATTGCATAAGGATGTTTGTTTATCACCCACTGCAGTCCAGAGATTCCCAGCAGCTTATGTAAAGTATAAAGCCAAATAAAATATCAATCTAATTATAAAAGAATTAAAGAACTGGAGCCACACAGAAAGCTATAAGTGATAAAAAATATAAAATGAAGATGGCTTGCTAAAAGCAAGAGAAGACTTTCTGGAACGCTTGGACTTTACAAGCTTTTGAAATGTTAGCAAATAGGGGACTGGAATCTGAAGCAGTTCCTCTCTGTTTGATTGAATTGGTTGGGCTGTTACTGGTATGAGTAAATGGTCCTGCAGATATATCCAGATGGTGGGCCAGAACAGCTTGAATCAGCAGCTTAAATTGCACATTAACAAGAGAAGATTTTTATTTCATGGAGTGCATTTTCATTCTAGGTTTTGTGAAGGAAGTTTAACCAGAGGAATGCTTTTAAGTTCTTTCAATTCTACAATGTATAAATATTTTACCTTTAAATCCCGATGCACTACACCCATCTGATGACAATGCAAGACAGCTTCCAGGATCTGCTGAATACAATGGCTAGGAAGAAGAAACATTGTCACATTATGTCATATTCCTCGTTATGGGTAATGGCCCGAGATAATGTTTCTCAGTGGTCTCCATTTCATGCTTCACTCCTCCTCTCATTTTGTATCTTCCTATGTGCTTTTCTGCTGAGAGCCAAGCAGAACAAGCTTTCATTACAATTTTAGCTTATTTAACAAAGAGAAATCTGACTGTGTAATGAAAACCCACCAGGGAATCTTTAGTGTTACTAAGGCTCCTTTCTGTGAGAAAAAAAAACAAAAAGAACTTAGAGGTTTCTTTATGAGGTGATAGCAAAAACAACCTTCTCGCATAAATGATGATTTTAGATGACATGACCATCCCAACAGGGCTACCATTACTGGGCTGCAAAACTCCAGATAACAATGAGATAGCAGCAAGGAGGCCCCGCTATTTGGCATCATCTAGTGCTCATTAATATTTGGCAGATCTGATATGGTAGCCATAAGAACCATTTTGTTGGTAGATCTCACCAGGGTTGCTAGATGAGGTACAGGCATCATGCAGGAAACATAAAGACACAGGTGGCAGAACAGACAGAAGAGCCACCTGTAAAACGAAATGATTCGATTCACAGATGCTAAAATGCAATTGGGTTTTAATTTCAAGCCTGCAGCAAATTTGTATGCATTGAGTTGGGTATCTTTTACCTTCTGCAAGGCAATCTCATGGATTATCTTCTCTGCGTTAGATACAGAGCTCATCTTGAATTTGCTTTACAAATTGGAGGAAACATTTATTTCACAAAGGCCCAATATACCCACCTATGTCAGTATTACACTGAATTTTAAATGATCAAATTTAAATTGGAAATTCAGATACAAATTAAGTACCATAAAAATGAACTGAACTGAAAAGGAAATTCATTATTTGTGAGATTGAAAGGCATACATTACTCTTGATTATCTAAATGAAAGGGAACAGACCTTTGGCCTAGAGAATTTTCCTTTTTCAAGGGAAGGCTGAAGGCCACCGATCTCAGTTGCAATTTAGTTATGATGGGTTCACAGATTGTGCCAAGCATCATATAGCTTCATTGAGTTCAGTTTAGCATGTTATGTAAACCTGATCTATTTTGTATAAATCATACTTTATAATGAATATGCTGTGCGATCTCATTTAATAAACCATAGTACAGCACGATGTGTGATCCCCTGTATAATCTTGACCACAAAACATGCTAATCGCCTGCAACTATCTGAATTCCCATTAAGCCTTCGCCCACCTGTGATTAAAAACAGTATTTTTTCTCTTGTTTCAGTGAAATCATCACAGAATGCTGTGATATACAGCATCACAGATTGTTGCTATTCTAAAAAGAAAAGAAAAAAAGTGTGGATTGTCGACAGTGCCATACCTGGTGACAGGAGAATCGACAAGAAACAACTTGAAAAAATCACCAGATATCAGGACTTGAGAATCGAACTGCAGAGACTCTGGCATAAACCAGTGCAGGTGGTCCCAATGGTACTTGGCACACTGGGTGCTGTGCCTAAAGACCTAGGCAAACACTTAAAAACAATTGGCGCTGACAAGATCACCATTGGTCA